>JASCZI010000396.1:0-28002 GCA_036250425.1 Stylosanthes scabra
CCTAATTCAGATTCTAACTCTTATGAGTCTCAAAAGTGATCCTAGATTAGATTAAATGTCACAATATCCAAACTAGTTCTAATCCAATTTTAACCCACAGAATTTTGGTTGCATAACAATTAGCTTGACTATCTCTAGTTAGACCTAATCATCATGTGATTCAATTTCCAGCTCACATAAACTAATAGATCTCTGAATCTTATTAATCTAGCCCTAAACAAGTTAAGAACACCTCTCAGTGATTCTAAACTATTTGGATGAAGAACGGAAAATTAAATCATGCATAGAAGATAACTGAATTTACCTCATTGAATTGATAATTGAATGTACAAAAGACTACCTCATGATGGGTGAACAGAGCTCCTCACTCTTAACAATGGAGTAGTTTAGCCTTGCATAATGAAACTAGATCTAAGAATAATGGAAAAACGTCTATGCTGAAGTTCTTAACCCTAATGGTTAAGTTACTTCTTATACCTATCCTAATTAAAATTCAAATTCAAATTAAAATCTAATCATATTCTAATCTAATCCTAATCTTATCTCTTGTGGTCACAAGTCTTTATCTTCTTCTCTTGAGTCTTCAATTATATCTTTGATCTTTCCAATTAAGCTCTTGATTAATGAGTGGAATTGAGACCTAACAACTTGGATTGGAATGGAAGTGAGTAAATCTGACGTTGCTTGTCTTGCTTCTCCACGTATAACGTGGCTCTCCCACGTTATACGTGGGAGTTCTGCCTTCAATTGCTTCTTCACGCCAAGCCACTCACATATGACGTCTGTGGACCACGTACAACGTGTAGGTTCTGCCTCAACTTGCTTATTGGACGTTGCATCTCACGTATGACGTGGGAGAGCTCACGTATAACGTGGGCTCTCTGTCCAAATTGCCTTGTTTTGCCAAATTACTCACGTATGACGTGAGATCATTACGTACTACGTCCACTCTCTGTCAATTCTCTCCTTCTTTGATTCAATTCCCACGTATAACGTGGGATCTCCACGTGATACGTGGGCTTCACACTTTAGCCAATTTTTCTCTTTTCTTTTCTGCTTCGTTCTCTTTTCTTCAATCTCTCTCAAATGGTCTTCAATTACCTAAAATTCTTAGTAAATCATCTAAAAGCACAAACACAACTCAAAGAACATCAAGTTTGTTTGATTCATCAATTAATAACAATAATCTACTAAGAATATCAAGAAAATCAAGAGAAATTGAGACTGAAAACAACCCAAAATGCATACGCATCAATTGTCTTAATTTTCAACCTTCATAGCTCAACATCTTCATCTTGGTGTGGTGAGCATTGTAGATTGATAGAGTGAGAAATAAATTAGGTTAAGGAAAAAGAAGAAAAAAGAGACAGCTACCGAACGTTTCCGATTTGGCCCATCCATAAGGAATGAGGAACGAATGAGTGGTCCATCTCCAGCAATGGAGAATTTTTTTTGGCAAACGATATCAAGAACCTTTTAAGGTTGTTGAACCAGCTTACAAGATTTCAAAATCTGCAGAATCCAAATCCTTTGAATCAACATTCGTAGATGAGTTCTTTGCACATTGATTTGAATAGTCATTTCTATCTTCAGGTGAGAATCCTAGAATCTCTATTGTGAATGTGACTCTGAATCCTTCTACTTACCACACTTGGGTGAAAGATATGCGTCTTTGATGAGGAGGTTTTTGATGATAAATTTCATGCTTAAAAGGGTACCCTCATCAATACTTTTTCCACATATTTGCTAGTGATTAACCAAGCTTTTCCATCTCTTGCATGATTATGTCCATAAATGATTAATTGTTAAATTAGCTTCCAATCGCATGAATTGTTTGAATCTTCTCCCATTTGGTGCCTTTATGTATGTGTTAGTGAATTTCAGGCCCAAAGTAGAGAGAAAGAACCCAAGGGAAGCTAAGAAGAACAAGGAAAGCAAGGAGAATGGACAAAGAGCCAAAAAGCCCAATCCTGCCTTGACCGCGCGACCGCACCCTCCAGATGGCGCGCCTGCGCCCTCCTTACTTAATGGGGAAGTTTTCCGTTGGTGGCGCGCCCGCGCGACCCAAATTGTGCGCCTACGCCACCCTATTTCGTAACGCCGACGACAGTGACAGCCGCGAGCCCGCGCGGTGGAGTTGGCACGCCCGCGCCACGGCGGCAGAGTTCACTTAAATGAAGGCTATTTTGGGGATTTCACTTTTCCGGGCAAGGGCTCATCCATTTCTCAAGCCCAATTCGACCTATATGGAGGGAGAACAGCTGAAACACAACAATCATTCACTCATTTCATCAATTTTAGCCTTAGAATAGTTTAGGGAGTTTTCGGGAGAGTTCTCCATCTCTCTCATTTTCTCATAGTTTCTCTTCTTTGTTCTTCACCTCTAGGAACCCATCACCAACCAAACTCTTTTTTTAATTACTTGTTTTGTGTTTTGATTTGGGGATACTTGATCTATTTCAATTAATGCAATTCTAGTTTTTCTTATATTTTGTTCATCTTTACATATTGCTATTTCTAGTTTATTCTCTTGTTCAACTTATGATCTCTTGTCATTTTATGCTTCCCTTGCTATTGATTATTGATTTACTTGTTGATTTGTTCTATTGATCATTTTGTTAGTTTATTTCCATATTTGTTAGCATGTCTTTATTTCTTGGCTACCAAGTGTTTGATAGTTTGTTTACTATAATTATGGAGTAGTGTTCTTGTGCTTTGGTCATGGGTTGAGGTGTGGATGATCCTAGCTACTAATTCCTAAGGAAAGGATGGGTTAATCCCTGGGTTAAAACCGTTCTGTTGACGGCAGGCTTTCACTAGTGAGAGTGAGTCCTTAATGAGGTGAATATGGAGGTTTTATCCATGTTCCAAAGACCTAGGTCCGTTGCACTAGAGTATGAGAAGCCTGGGACTTACGTAACGAGGTTAATTCCACCCACTTGACCGTTTGACAGAGTGTGGCTTCGCGGGTTACGTGACAACCATCCATACTTGGGATTAGTGGTGTTTATAGGACACACAATACCTCGATCCAAGACGAAGCACCCCTTTTATCAGTTTTCTCTCTCTTTTTGCTCTCTATTCTCAACACACACACAATTGCAACCCCATATCTTTAACAACCAAAGTTGGCCCATGCGTTAACTTGTTGGGAGAACGACCCAAGTCTCGTACTCGGTATTTTTTAACGTGGTTACAAGCTCTTGTGACACTCTTTGTTGACAAGAACGTGCTTAGCTCGTATACATAATCTATTTGGGTTCCCCTGTAACGATTTCTTCCTGTTTTCAAGAGAAAGGGAACTCCGAATTAACCTTGTTTACGACGCCTAGACCGACAAAAGCCAAAAAAAGCCCAACCCAGCGTCGACCGCGTGCCTGCGCCCTCCTTTCCTTAATATGGAAGTTTTCGTTGGTGGCGCGCCCGCGCGACCCAGACGGTTCGCCCGCGCCACCCCATTTTGTAACCCCCAAGACAAGGACATCGCGCGCCCGCGCGACGACGACAGAACTCACTTAAAGGAAGGCTATTTTGGGGATTTCACTTTTTCGAGCCAAGACCCATCCATTTCTCAAGGCCAATTCGACCTATACGGGGGAAGAACCGCTGAAGCACAGCACACATTCTCTTATTTCATCAATTTTAGCCTTAGAGTAGTTTTAGAAGATTTTTAGGAGAGTTCTCCATCTCTCTCATTTCCTCTCTAGTTTTCTCTTCTTGTTTCTTCATCTCTAGGAACCCCATCACCAACCAAACTTTTCTTTTACTACTTGTTTTGTGGATACTTGTTCTCTTTAATTAATGCAATTCTAGTTCCTCCTTCTATTTTGCTTTCCTTTACTTATTGCAATTTCTATTTTATGTTCATGCTCTTTTATGATTCTCTTGTTCTTAGTTGTTGATATAATTGTTGATTTGCTCTCTTGGCTTTATTGTTAGTTTATTTTCCATATTTGCTACCATGTCTTTATTTTTTGCCTAACAAGTGTTTGATGTTTTGTTTACTATAATTATGGAGTAGTGTTCTTGTGCTATGGTCATGGGTTGAGGTGTGGATGATCCTAGCCACTAGTCCCTAAGGACAAAGATGGGTTAACTCCTGGGTTAGAACCGTTCTGTTGACGCCAGGCTTTCGCTAGAGAGAGTGAGTCCTTAATGAGGTGAACATGGAGGATTTATCCATGTTCCAAAGACCTAGGTCCGTCGCTCTGGAATATGAGAAGCCCGGGACTTTCGGAGTGGGGTTAATTCCACCCACTCGACCTCTTGACAGAGTGTGGCTTCGCGGGTTACGTGACAACCATCTATAAAATGGATTAGTGGTGATTATGGGGACATATGATATCTTGATCCATGGCCTAGCACTCTTTTTATCAATTTCTCTCTATATTTCTCTTTTTAATTTCTATTCACTCACACTCACAATTGCAACCCCCGTTTTTCTCACAACCAAAATCGTCCCTTGAGTTAACTCTTTGGGAGAACGACCCGAGTCCCATACTCGATATTTTTGAACTGGTTGCAAGCATCTTGTGACACTCTTTCTTTTGATCGAGTCTCGTCCTTACTCGCCGGCATAATCTATTCGGATTCCCCTACAACGATATCAAAACTTGTTTTCAAAGGATAAGGGAATCCCTGATTAATCTTGTTGCGACGCCTCGGGCGGAGCGCTCATCAAAATGGCGCCGTTGCCGGGGAGTTAAACATGTGCGCTGGTTTTGGTTGTTGTAAATATGTGAATATGATAGTTGTAGATTTTCTTTTGTTAGTTAGTGTTGATTTCTTGGTGAATGCTAAGATCTAATCCTAATCCTGACTTGCTAGACCTTGATTTGGAACTTGAAAGAACGCTTAGGCGTGCGAGGCAAGTAAGAAGGCGGATTGAGTTTGAGAATTCTTTATATTCTCAAACTGAAAATCTAGCTACCGAAGAAATTTTTGTCGACTCTTCTCTCTCTGACTCTGAATCTGAAAAACTTTTCTCCCCTACTCGCGCAGGTACCTTAAACATGGCAGAACCACCGAGGATAACCTTGCACCAAATGGGCGGAGCCAGTGTGGCTCTTGAAAATCAACTAGTGCGATATCCTGAGCTTAATGAGAATTTCGACTCAAGACTGGTTTGATCAATCTGTTGCCCAGATTCCATGGGATGCCTGGAGAAGATCCCATAAAACATTTGAAGAACTTTGATGTTATCTGCTCCACTACCCGGAGGACTGGCGGAGACGAAGATGCCGTTAGAGCTTTCGCCTTCCCTTTCTCTCTGAAAGGACGAGCCAAAGATTGGTACCACACTCTCTCAGGCGAGATAACTGTTGAATGGTCTGCTTTCAAGAGGAAGTTTCTGGAAAAATACTTCCCACCATTAAAGACAAACTCTATCCGGAAAGAGATCTCTAGAATCACTCAGTTGCATGGGGAGACGCTGTTTGAGTAATGAGTACTATGAGCGTTTCCAAAAGTTGTTGACTTCATGCTCGCACCACGCTATTTCTGATCTGCTGTTGATTAATTATTTCTTCGAAGGACTCACTCCGACGGACAAGGCCATGATTGATGCATCTGCGGGAGGAGCCCTCATGAACAAGACTCCAGAGGAAGCATGTGAGTTAATCGAATCTGTAGCAGACAATCACCAATGTTTCAAGACAAGAGCTACTTACAAGTGCTCTTGGAAAGTAAAAGCTCCTTATAAGTACTTAAGAATTGACTTAAGCCCTTGGAAAAGTACTAGTACAAGCATTTGAGTCATTTAAATTCAAAGTAATTTACATTTTCGCGAAAATTTTACATTGTTGTTTAGATACTCAATTCACCCCCTCTTTAGTATCCGTGCTTATTGACTAACACTCGTTACTGAGTTGTCGTTTTGTTTTCCAAATAATGCTGCTTTTTGTTGGTGCTAGTAGAGAAATGTTTGTTGTTAAATCTAGTTTAGTTTAATCAGATAACTATTACTTAAAGCTAGAGAAAGTGTGGCAACAATGTTGTTGAGATTAATATTGAATTGCTGAGTTTATGGTGTTTGTAATGGTGGTGACCATGGAGAAAAAGAAGCAACGATGACGGATGACTAATGACATTTTTGTCTTTTAAGAAAAATTAAACCTTAGAGGCGATTTTGAACAAAAAAATCTTAAGGACGATTTTGATTTTGAATTTAAACCTTAGGGATTGAAAGAGTACTCATACCTTATTTTTCTTTCTCGCGACAACTTTGATTTCATGAATAATTAGCAAACAACAAGTAGCCTCTTGGTCCTCTGATGAACCCATATTTGATGATAAAATGTGTTAGAATTGAGGGATTTATCAACTTATCACCACATAATTGCTTGTGAAAAACAATAATTGGGAACCTTTGCCATATTTGCTTTAACTGTGAAACAAAATGCTAAAGGGATAACTACTCTTTTGGACACAAAAGTTTAGGGTCAATATCCATTTGGTCACAATCCTTTTTTTATTGTCAAAATTGTCCTTAAGGTTTCAATTTCTTTTAAAACCAACCTTTTTAACAATTTTGCGACTCCCTTAATTTAAAAAAAATCAACAACAACACTAAAAAAAAAAAGAAGAACAAGAAATTCCAACAACAATCAACAACAACAAATCAAAAGAACGAACCTAAGAAATCACAAACTGCATCAACAAAAATAGAATTTGTACCAATTGACCAAAATCATAGAATCTGCACTAATAATATACACCTTAACTAATCTCTCTCACGTTCCAAAAAATCAAAACAACAACTACACTAAGAAAATTACCAAATTTTCAAGTAACATAACAAACTTGAGGAAAGAATCAAAAGCTCTCATATCTGGAAAGACATTAGTGAATACAAAAGCAAAAGTAGCAAAACTATAAAGTTGAAAAAACAAAACCAGAACTAAAATTCACATCAACAAGAGCAGCACCTCTCAATTGGAAATTAAACAATGATAAATCCAAGCTTGTTGACTTCAACAATTGACCATAAAATGAAAATCCAAAAACCCAATGGCGGCGGCAGCGAACCCCAACAACGAAGGTGATATTCGACGATAATGGTGGCACATCTCACGTTCTCCATCGCACCAAGCATCTCTGTCACTTCTATCAGTCTCGACGGTAGGGACGGAGCAAGACTCGGAGGCAGCAACAACTCAGGGGCGAGGCGGCGGCAGGACGGCGACGTGACAACGGCGCAGCTCCTCCCCTCTTCGTGTCACGGTCCATCTCTCTCGCGACACTCCATTCTCTCTTCCCTTGCGACAGAGACGGCGGCACCCAGCCCCCCCGGCGCCGTCCTTTTCATCCTCCCCCCTCTCCGTTTTCTTCTTCTTCGACTTCACTCTCCCCACTCTGATTCTGCGTGTGTCGTGTAAGGTGCTTTTGTGGTTCTAGGTTAAAATTAGTGATTTTTATTTTTTTGTTTCTGTTGTATTAAATAGGTTAAATATAAAAACATGAATTATTATTTAATAAAATAACAATTAACTAATAATAATAATTATAGGGGCAAAATGGTAAAAATGGTGGTTTTAAAACAAATTGAAACCTTTGTGATCATTTTGACAAAAATAAAAGGTTTATGATTAATTTGATTTTGACCCCAAACCTTTGTGACCAAAAGAATAGTTATCCCAATACTAAATTAGCCTTAAATTGAGTAGAATTTATAAGATCTCATCCCACTTGGTGCCTTGATATGTTTGTTAGTGTATTTCAGGCTTTTAGAGATTTAGAAGAGCATAGGAAAGGCTAAGGAAGGCATTGGAGGCAAAAGATTCATGAATAGAGCCCAAAAGAATAATTCTGGATCAACACAAGTTGCGCTCGCAACTTCCTTAGTTGTGCACGTAACCATCCAGAAATAGAATGCTTTGATTCTGTCTAAGAAACAGATGCACACACAACTATATAGGTTGCGCACGCAACATTACGCTGCTGCAGTTTTTAAATAAAGGCTAGAATTGGAATTTCAAGTTTTCTGGCCAAGGCCAAGCTCCTTTGAAGCCCAATTCGACCAATATGAGGGGAGAACAGCTGAAGCACAAGGCATACTTTCACCATTAGGATCAATTCTAGTTTTTAGATAGTTTTTGGGAGTGTTCTTCACACCTCTCATTTTCTCTCTTTTGTTCTTCATTTTCTATTTCCATTTCCAGCCCTCATGAGCCAAACTCTTTATTTTAATTCATGTTTTAATGTTTGTTTGTTGATACTCTAGTTCAGTTAATGCAATCTTTATTTGTTTCTATCATTTGCTCATCTTTATTTCAATTCTTGTTTTCTCTCTTATTTTCTATCTTGTTGGAATTTGATTCTTGTTATGATCTATTGCTATTTTCTTGCTTAATTAGTGATAATTATTGATTCCTTTGTTGATTTACTTCATTGATTATCTTGATTTGTTGATTTTCATTATTATTTACCATGTTTTTTTATTATGTCCACCAATTGTTTGATGTTTTGTTTCTTATAGCTATGGAGTAGTGTTCTTGTGTCTTGGTCATGGGTTGAAATATGGATGATCTTAGCTACTAATCTCTAAGGAAAAGACTGTTCTGTTAACGCTAGGCTTTTGCTAGTGATGATTGAGTCCTTAATAAGGTGAACTTGATGGATTATTCAAGTTCCAAAGACCTAGGACCTTCGCATTAGTAAGTAGCCTAGGAACTTCAGAACAGGGTTAATTCCCCCTATTCGACCATTAGACAGAATGAATTTTGTGCCTTACGTGACAACCATTCGTAATTGGGATTAGTGGTGTTCATAGGGACACATTATACTTCAACTCAAGGCCAAGATTTCTTTATCAATACCAATTCTTGTTATTTTTCTTTCATTCTTGTTACTAATACTCAACCATTGCAACCCCCAATATTTTCACAACCACGCATGAGCCACAATATTTCAATTCCTAGGGAGAACGACCCGAGTTCAATACTCGGCATTTTTAACTAGTTGCAAGCTCTGTGAGACTTTTTCAACTCTCGTAAGCTGGTTCGGGACTATCTGCAACGAAATTCTTGTTTTGAAAATTAAGGTATTCCGAACCGGCCCTGGGAGGCGCGTCATATTTTTGGCGCCGTTGCCGGGGGAATTGAAAAGTGCGTGCTTGTTTTTGGTTGTTTGTGAATATGTTCATATTGTAAATATGATGGTTTTCTACATTCTTTAGGATTGTTAGTTTAATATCTTGTTTACTATTCCGCCGATGAGTTATTCTTTGAATGTTGAGGTTGAATTCGGATCCTGACTTGCTTGTTTTTTATCCTGAGATTGAGAGAACTTTAAGACACATAAGGCAAGCTAGTCATCAGATTCGGTTTGAGAGCCATTCACACTCTCAAACTGAAGAACTCGCATCTGACCAAGTCAATTTACTCTTCTGCTTTTGAAACTGATATTGAAATTCCTTTTTCTGAATCAGGTACAGATACAATGGGAGATGTTCAAAGGGTTACACTATAAACTATGGGTGATGTGAGCCTGGTTCTCGAAAATCAGACGACCAGATACCCAGATTTAAACGCCAACTTTGAGCTAAAATCTGGTTTGATTAATCTGCTTCCTGAATTCCATGGCTTGCCCGATGAAGATCCGATTAAGCACATCAAGGATTTTTGATGCCATTTGCGCCACCACCAGAAGGATCGGTGATGGCGAGGATGCCGTCAAAGCCTTTGCTCTACCATTTTCCTTAGAAGATAAGGCAAAAGATTGGCACCATACTTTGTCTGGGGAAGTTACATCTGATTGGTCAGCGTTCAAGAATAGATTCCTTGAAAAATACTTCCCACCATCTAGGACAATCGCCATCCGCAAGGAAATTTTGGGTATTACCCAACTACACGGGGAGACTTTACACGAGTACTATGAGAGATTCAAGCGGCTACTTTCCTCCTGATCCATCATTCTATCCCGTAATTGTTGCTCATAAACGACTTTTGCGAGTGATTGACTCCTAGCGACAAGGCTATGATTGATGCATCTAGCGGGGGTACACTTATGAACAAGACCCCTAAAGAGGCTTGGGAGTTAATCGAGACGATGGCTGACAACAACAAACATTTCAAGATAAGAGCTGCTACAGCCAGTAAAGGGCTCTTTGATGTTGCGCCGTTAGAATCAACTGTTCTCGCTAAGTCTTTGGTGGATATTGCAGCCATGATAAAGGAAATCAAGGAAGGGCAACAAGTTGTCCCAAAGCTTCTAAAACCTCAACCAAGCATCTCTCAACAAGGACCAATCAAGCATTGTGGGATTTGCTCCACTAATTCATACCACATAGATGAATGCCCCTAGTTACAGTAAGACAACATAGTTGCAGCATCTCATAATTTCTATGAAGGTCAACAACCACCACCCAACAACAGAAAGTATTACACACAGCCACAAGGGTGGCGGGATAATCAGCAGAACTGTTGGAATGCACCGCAACAACCACAACAAAACCAATACAGACAGCCATACACCTACAGCCAGCCACAAAACTCACAAAACCCATGGTATCAACCACCACATACCCATCAAAACTACCTTCTAACAAATGCTTCCCCAATGAGCTACGAGGAAACCCTCCGAACTTTCTAGAGAGAAAACCAAGAAATGAGAGAGGCTCAGAAAAGAACCAGATCCCAACTCTCCTACATCACCGAGTTACTCAACAAATTCACCAATCAACCAACCATTAATGCACAATCTCAATCTCAAACCTCTACCTCAATTCTGTTACCATCTCAACATCTTCCAAACCCCAAGGGAGGTATCAACATGGTTCATAATGAAGGGGTCAAAGAAGAAGAAGATGAAGATGAAGGGGGAGAAGGGGAAGACGATTGGTTGCATGAACTATTAGCAGAGTTGGCAAAATCGGATGAATCAGATGATGAGGAGGAAGTTGAAGACGAAAGTGAGGAAGAAGTTGAGGAGGAAGTTGTTGAAAAGAAAAATGAAGAGGAAACATTTTTCATAGCTATTGTCTTTACCGGGAGCAAGATAATTGAAGTTGAGATACCAATTAAGTGTGAAGATCCTGGTCCATGTCTAGTTACTTGTAAAATTCGAGGAGTGGACATTCCAGAATGCTTTTGTGATCCTGAAGATTGCGGTAGTGTTATGCCTTTTGAACTTTTTTGAAACTTTGTATATTGGTCCATTGAAGAAATCTAAGGAGGTTTTTACTATGGTGGATGCTAGGGTTGTATTTGTAGCTGGAATTGCTGAAAATGTTTTGGTTAAAATAGGGGAATTGACAATCCCAACGGACTTTCATGTTATTATGCCCTCAAAAGGGGACAAGGGAGGGAAACCTCAAGTTTTGCTCGGTAGGCCATTTCTGAAAACATCAGAATTCACACTTAACTATTATGACAAGATATTCACTTTCTCGATGGGAAATGTGATTGGAATATTTCATCTGACTTGTCCACCTACGACTCAAAAGAAAGATGTTCATCAAGTCCATCTAAGTAGTGGGGAAATTCAGAAAAGCGTCCTTTTGGGAAAAGTAGAAAGCAAGAAACATGTAAGTTTGAGGGAAGAAGTTCAAAAAAATATATAGTGCTATGAGAAGAGTGGGAGAAAAGAAATTTGAAGGTTCAAAAGCTGGAAACTATAAAGGAAAGGGGTTGAGCAATGCTCCCCCTTAGTCAAATAAGAAGAAAAAGAAAAAAACCATTGAAGCCTGAGAAGAAGAGGAAGCAAAAGAAGCATGAAGAAGATGAATCTAAGAATAAGGTGGTGTTGTAGTGCTCAAGTCTAAATAACCTATTGGGCAAGTTAAAGATCTTCCCAGGAGCACTTCACAATACTAAGAATATGGATACCAACTTGGTGAGGGACAACTCCAAGTGGAAGTAATGAAGCCACCATCCAACAATGTCCAACTTGAAGGACAATAACTAAAAGAGCTAGGTGAGAAACACCCCACCATGGTAACACATTCCAATCTTGTCTCTTTTCTTGTGTTTTGTATATAGTTGTTTGTGAAAGATTGGTTTTCTTTAAGTCTTGGAGGTGCATAAATTGTAGAAAAGAGTTGGACATTAAGTAGAGGTAGTATAGTTAGGTCCAAAATCCTTTGCAAAATGAATGGTATGGACTAAGGAACAGAATTTTGCTTGTTTCATATCCAAGAGTTTAAAATTTTGAAAATTCAACTTTGTACCTATAAAGTTAGGTGAGCAACCTCTGAAGTTGCGTACGCAACTTCCCTCACCAACAACAGAAACATCTCTGTCTGCAAGTTGCGTGTGTAACCCTCATAGTTCCATACGCAACCCCCTATTTCCCAGAAAACGATGTTCTCTGTTTGCTAAGTTGTGTGCGCAACTTTCATAGTTGCGGACGCAACTCCCATGTTTCCCAACAATGAGGTGCTCTCTATTTGAATCGTTGCGTGTGCAACTTCCCATGTTGCGTACGCAACTCTTGAGTTCTAGAACCTCAATTTTCTGCAAAATGGCATAGTTGCGTGCGCAACTCTTTATGTTGTGTATGCAACTTTGGCCCAAAGGCCCATTATGCGTGTTTTAAACACGTTCAGCATCTCCTTCCCTCATTCTCTCTTCTCATTACTCTTCAACTCACATATCACTCTCTCTTAATATTTTAAATTTGAAAAATATTTTAATGTCTATACCATTATATAATTATATTTTTGTCGTTATTTTTATTTTATATATTATTTAATTATAAAACGGTTATTTCGATTGAACTGGTTGAACCTGTAAAACCACTAACGAGTGGCTTGAATGGTTTGATGACTAGTCCGGTTTTCATAATCTTGCCTATAAGGCTATAACACATACTGGAGCACCATGGACCTGCAGAGCTGCAGTGCGCGCTATAGAATCGTGGACCCATGCGGTTTGCGTATTTGGGACGGTTTTGCCCAATTCACACCAGTTTCAATACAAAAATATTCTGAACACGATCCAAATTGGTATGGGATCTGGTTCAACAGCCACACACCTATAACACACACTAGAGAACCATGCACATGCGCGATTCGCGTGTTTAGGATGATTTTAACTACTTCACACCAGTTCCAATACAAAAATTATCCTAAACACGGACCGGATCAATGTGTGATCCGGTTCACCAGTTTTCAATCGTTGAATCGGACAGTCCAGTTTGGTTTTTTTTGTGACTCGTCCGGTTTGGTTTGATGACTATTGTTATATCCGTAAATTTTTTAAACTTTTGTAGAATGCTAATTTCCGAGAAAAAATAAAAAAATCTTTCAATCCGAACTGTGAAGATAACGATTGAGAATAAAATTCCAAAGTAGGAGGGACCAAATATTGCAACGTGTTCCACTGAGATTACAGATTTAGGTAGAGAGCTTTGAGGCCACAAGTCTCATAACCAAAGCATTCTCTGCCACAAACTATATATCGAGTCCCTGTCTTTGGCCTTTTGGTTTCCTTAGAATTGTCACCTGCTTTTTAACTCCTTATAGGGAAATAGGATAGCTATCGAGATAGAGAAATACTTCATAACTCTTACCATGTGCCCTTAAATATAAAGTACTTTTCCTTTTGTTATTTTTTATTTTATAAATTAAAATTGAGTGACATTAATAAATATGGTGAATATTACTGCATTTCGAGAAAAAAAATTACAATATAAAAAATTTTCTAAAGTTTTTCTAAAGTGATTCAATTAAATTTATATATTTAATTAGATTTATATATTTATGTAAATTTTAAAATAATAAATTTAAAAATTATTGACTTTTGGTGATATAATAATATATCATTAGATATCCATGTCAAAGGAAGGGTATAGAAATTAAATTAAAAAAGTAAGTTAAGGAGTCTACAAAACATAAACACTTTATTGAATTATCGTGTTTTCATGTTAAACACATTTTGGAAAAGAAGATCTATATATAACGCAATTTTTAAGATTTAAGATGTATAAAATAATTATACATATAAAATTTATTTATATTTATATTTATATAAAGGAATAAAATTAATTTACGTGTATCATAGTATATCTTCATATACTTATTGTCTTTTTCTTAATTTTGATTTATGTGTTGAGATACATTATTTCTATGTTATATGTAACTATTTCTATGCTATGATATGTTGTATTTATGTGTTTTGTGAATTGTTTTGTGTTAATGTATATATTTTTTATGTTGTAGATGAAATGTATAGAAATATACAGTAGTACGTGTAATATTATCGAAAAGAATAATAGTAATGAATAACTTTTTCAAGGCAATATCAATTAATTTTTTAAAAAGGATTATTTTATTTATATTAAATTTTAGACATTTCTTAACTCTAAATAGTAAATTATAAGTCCAAAAAATTCTAAAGTTGAGTAATAGCAGTTTTCCATTTCTTAATTCAACCTTCAACTTGCTATATATACGTATCAATATCAATGACTCTTTCTTACGATTGTTACATTAATTAACTATTCATTCATTTCCCTCCACAAAACCCTCTATTTTCTTTTTTCTGCGGTTACTACTCAAAACACTTTCAGGTTCATTCTTGACTTGACACTTCTGTTTTCTTCAACTTTCATCAATTCTAATTCTCCTATCATTTTCTGCGGGTAAGCTTTTCAAATAAATGTTATATTTCAAATATGTTTTCTGTTCAAAGAGGATTCTTGGGAAATTTTGAGCATGGGAATGTTATGTGGTTTTTAGTTTTTTTTTTTTTTTTTCTTTCTTTCTTTTTTTCCATCGATTTTCTCTTAATTTTTTTCTTCTTCTTTGATTTATTCTGTCATTTTTGTTTGCATTCGTTTCCTTTTGTTGTTTGCTTTTGAAACATACACAGTCGTTCTTAATTATTGGTAGAATTAGGTTTCGAAGGTTTAAATTTTTAAACCTTGATTCTCTCAGTTTTAATATTATGATTCATGAATGAGGGTAAGCTTCATGTAGGTTTGAATTTTGATATGAAATTTGTATGCTTAGCATATACAAGGAGTTGCTGTATTTGTATGCTTAGCATGTAGGTTTGAATCATGTAGGTTTTGATATGTGCTGTATTTGTTGGTTTCAATCCAAATATGAAAATCTTCTTTTATTCATCAAACAGCATGAACAAAATTTGACAAATTGCTCCCAAGTCCCCCTTTTACTGCTTAGAATTTGGGCCATTTTGTTACATATGTTTTAATTTTCAATGCCATAATTTTTCGGAAACTATATTAACATGATTTTCTTTTATAAAGACAATTTTCTAACAGGCTTGTCTTTGCACTTTTGAACACACTGCAGAATATTTGTCATGGATTGCAACTATGGTCATGGAATTAATGATTTTATTCTTCCCAAAGATGAAGATTTATTCGATATATGCTCACCAGAGAATTGGTCGAGATGGGAAATAAGTGAGCCTAGTGTAAGAGAGGCGGAACTCAATTACATTGATGAATGTTTCATTGAAAAGATTGATCTCGAACCTTCTCAGCACGATAGTTCAAGTGTATGTGGACAGCAACCTTTTCAACAAGCAGCATTTTCGTGCGACAAGCCTAATTATGAGCTTTGGGACCTATCAAGTTTCGAACAGATTGATGACATTTTTGAGTATAAGCGTAACCTCTGGGACTAATCATCTAGATTCTGTGACTTGCTTTAACTAGTTCAAATTGAATTGCTCTGTAGTGTTTTTGTTGCATTCCAAATTTCGCCAAATTTATCTTTATGACGGGAGCCAATGCGGAGTAACACAATCATACTTATGGTTCCCAGAACTGTATAAGCATGAACCTGTTATGGCTTGGTAAGGGCTCCCATTTTCCCTAATAATTCTGTTGAAAGGCATTATTTTTTGCCACACATTGCATTACTACATGTAACTCGACAGAGACATTCAATGTTCACTGGATTATGACAGGGGCACTGATTTTCAGTTTGAATGATTACTTGTTATCTTACAGTACCATCTCTTGTTTTGCATATTGCAGGGGTTCTCTTCTTGAAGGTCTTCCTAGTGTTGAAAACTCACAAAAGTCCTTTTTCTTGTGCTCTGAAAATCATTGCAGCAATATACCTGGTGATGATTCTTTTCTAGATACTAATTTAGTGTATCAAGTACCTTTGAACTTATCTATTGTATGCAAACGAACACTCGAACAAAATACCTGAAAAATTATGCTTTCATCTCAACAGATCTATTGCAGAAAGATTTTGCAGCTTCAAAGCTTGTTCCATGTGACTCAGAATCTGAAGATTGGCTCAATGTAGAGGTGATAGTTGCCTCTTCACTAGTAGTTGAAAAGTGTTCTAATACTTTGCTTGATAAGATTGAAGAGTGTACTAATACTTTGACAAATTGACACAAAGAGGAAATTTTCTATTAAGGATTTGAATTTTTATTCTTCCATGGTAACTTTGGTACTTCACTATGATTTGTTCTGCAATAGTTTGGGTTAAATACATGTTGCTCTAGTGCTTTTTGTTTTTATATATTCATATACGTTCAACCAATATTCTAGGCTGAACCTAACCTATGGAATTGAAAATTAAAAAGCGCTGCATTCTCCCATATTGAATATCACATCGATATTTTCATGCTTGGAGCACCTATGATTTGAGACTTCGCTTTTTAAGACATCTTTTCAATGCTTGATTTTTTTCTGAGAATACAAAATTTCTTGTACAGTCTGATCTATCCCTCGCCATTCATGACTTACATAAATGAATGATCAATCCTTCTTGGTATAGACGGAAAAAGAGAAGATATGTATAGTTTATCTTATTTACATAATTTCGCTTTAAGGATTTATGCAACTAACTGTATCTATTTGTTTCTTCTTCAAGGAACCTACACCTGAGGAGTTGGATTCTTTTGAGTGGTGCAGTAGAGATGAGACCATGGATGAGCAGTTCTCTCTTGAGGAATCTATACTTCAAAATCTTGAGACAGTTATTGCGCAGGTGACATGATCAAACTGAAATAGATGGCGTCTGATAGGATGAAATAATGAATAATGCATGTTGCTGATTGTTTTGTTTCTTTTCTTTTTTTTTTGCTATGACCAGTTCAATGACAAGACTCGGATTTGTTTCCGAGATGCTTTGAACCGTCTTGCCCAAAATACAAGACAACAGGATGCAGGAGAGAACTGGGATCAAGATCTCTATATGCCACAGGCAGTTCATGGTTTCATCGAGAGGTATTCGATTAAGTGGTGCTGCAGTTCCGTTATGTTCTTTATGCTTTAAATTCATGATCCATTTTACCAACCATTTAAGACGTATATCCAAAAAAGAAAAGGATTTACTTTTGCTTTTTTTGTTTTAGATGTTCCATTTCGATGACACTTTGTCTTAGATTGTAATGTCAGCACCACACTTTTAAATTGCAGTGCACAGCACAATTGTGGCCGCAATATTGCTGTTGGAGTTTTCACTACTTCGGCATTGCAGCAGCAATTGCAGCACTTTCATATATGTTCTGCCACAATTTTCTGTCTGCAGCGCCACCACAACCGAAGCTGCAATTTAAAACCATGATCAGAATATAGAGTAGTAGTGATAAACAATAAAAACAATTCTGGATAGTAGTAATCTCCATATTGAACAAATATTCTATCTTTGTCCAAGCAAATTTCAAGTGGTTACAACATCATTAAAAATGCTGAACTTTATGTTTAGGTCTGAGGAAAAGCAACCAATGGAATCAGAGACCAACATTGTTGATAGAGCAGTTGCAAATCTCATGTTCAACAAGATGGAGCTTAATTTACAAGATGTTCCCTTACTACAGGCAAGAAGTAACTGGAAATAAAGTTCCATCTCGAAGTTGCTAAAGAAACTCGAATCCGGGACTAGAATTTCTCCATCTCAAGCCCCAAATCACATATTAAATATATGCTGATCTTGTAAATAAGTGTCATTCATGCTAAAGATTTGATTAGGTATTGTTTTTGTGAGCCTCCCAGTAGCTAAACAAATCAGGGAAAAAAGATCCTAAGTTCTAAATTTATCCAATAGCTGTATCAATAGCTCAATTTTCAGCTTGGGATGTAATGAGTGAATTGATTATTGATTAACTTGCTGTAGCAACATAGGGTCATCATTCTCAGATTATAACCTTGTGGTATTCTACTATTCTCCATGTTAAATATTATTCCTTCTTCATTTTTCATAAAACTAAATCTTAAATTTTTCAGATAAAATTGTTTTGATAAAATTGGTGTGTTAGTTTTCACAGTTTTATCAAATTTATAAATAAGTATTTACATTTTAAAAGTATTAAATTGAATATCTCTACTAATTTTAAATTTATTATCAGTCTTGTTGTTTAAAAATGTTAAACTTAATAGAATATACTAGGGGATGGATGAAAACATTAAAATAACGCTTATTATTAATAGGACTATAATTACAAATTTGGAGACACTATAAGGACTAATAAAATAATTTAACCATCTTTCTTATGCAAGCAGTGTACTGTGATAACTTTGTTTAAGTTGGAACTGACACAGATTTGTGGGTGTCCATTAACTGAACTGAACAATTTTAAATCATCCCATTTGAGTATAAATTTCTTGCTTGCTATTCAACTGTAAGCGATGGCATTTTTTTACAATTAATAGGGAAAAAAAAGAAAATGAAAGTCTCATCTGTTATATAGTGATAAAATAACAATATTGACTCTATTATTATTAGTATTATTGCCACTTTTCAACTCCTAATAGACTATTGCCAAGGGATCTTCCTTAGAAGTTAAAAGCTTTCAGCCAAGTTCCAATACTTTTTAGGTAAATTTATTCAATTGTCACTATTTGAAAAATTATTGTTTACAGTGTTATTATTTTTAAACTATTTGCCAAGCTGCCATAGCCACTATTGAGCACTCTAATTTTTTTTATTTATCAAACAAGAAAAAAAAAACAGTTGACCTACACTGATTTTGCTAATCTATAGTGTACACGCACGAAAAGGAAAAGTAAGATGTTTGAATACTATTAGACTATTTAAATTTTTAAATTTGACTAATTTATAAACTTTACATGAATCAAATCGTAATGACGATGGTGTATGCTCTATGTTTTAATTTATTTATTAAGTTTCTTAAGCGACAGTAACAATTAACTAAATAAAAATTTACATATCTAAGAATCTAACATTAGACAGTTAAAACCTTAAAAATTACAGATTCAACATGTATGCTTTCTAATTATTCCTAGTTTGTTTCTTTTATTTGTTCCCCGCCAGAAAACAACAACCGCATACTTTCGTTAAGGTGAGGTACACTTATTTTGGCCAACTAAATTCAAGCAAGTTATTTATTTTTATACTAAATAAAAGATTATTTTGGTGTCAAATAGTACAAAAAATAATATCAAAATAAATTTTTATTTAACATCAAAATAATCTTCTATTTTGTATAGAACAAATAACTTGGTTGGAGTTGGTTTGACAACATAGCATACCTAAAATTATTGCTTCTGATATAGATGGTTTACGAAAAAGAATAATTATATATTTTTTTTAGACTAAAAAGAATAATTATATTGTTTTTCATATGAATTAAATACAATTATTACAACGATATATTACCATATTTACTATAACCAAATATGACCACATCTAAAAATAGATTCCACTAATAAAGAATTGAAACTATAGGAAGCTTTTAGAGATAATAGAGAAACTAATGTACAGTAATAATACAGAACAATCTGATTGTAACTGAAACTAACCAAACAAACTAGTTAACTACTTCTCACAAATCTCTGGGCAATAAATAATACAGAAACAATCTAATTCAAGTATTCAACTAATACTTTAAGTACCTAACCAAAAGTCAGTACCATGAAAACGGGAAAATTTTAAAAAAAGAAGATAAAATCATCACTCAACGTGGAATCCACAACTTAAAGTAGTTTCTTCACACCTTCTATAAACTCCCTAAATTCAACAACCTAAGATTCAACCTTAATTTCCTCCTTGAAATAAACCACAAAACTTTCCTTCTTCATATCTCATTACCTTAAAAGGATATTGATTAATTAGTTTCTTAATTAATGGCACCACAACTGCTGCTGCCTCCTCCTCCTCCAAAATCACCGCCACAAGAAGAAGATTCCAATGCCACGGTGAGGAGGAGCTCGACTCTCAATGTGACAATCTCTCTAAAACCAGCATACAACAAGAGAAGGACACCCTCCAGATCCGAAAAATTCTTTCAAAAATTCAAATCAACGTTCCGGTCATTACCCATCATCGTGCCGTTGTGTAACATGCCATCAGTTCCCGGGACCCGTCCCGGGGACATGCAGATACACGGCGGCAAGAGAATAACCGGAACATTATTCGGTCATAGAAAATCTCGGGTGAATCTTGCATTCCAAGAAACACCTAACAGTCTCCCGTTCCTTGTCTTGGAGCTGGCAATCCCCACGGGAAAGCTGCTCCAAGACATGGGAACGGGGATGAACAGAATAGCCCTTGAATGCGAAAAGCAGCCAGGGCAAGATAAGGTAGAACTCATTGACGAGCCATGTTGGACGATGTTTTGCAATGGGAAAAAAATGGGTTATGGGGTGAAGAGGGAACCAACGGATGAGGACCTGAGCGTGATGCAGCTTCTGCATGCGGTGTCCATGGCGGTCGGCGTGATGCCGGAGGAGATGTCAGACCCAAACGATGGCGAGTTCTCGTACATGAGGGCGCGTTTCGAGCGCGTGGTTGGGTCTAAGGACTCTGAAACTTACTACATGACCATGCCTCATGGGAACAATGAACTTGAACTTACTGTGTTCTTCGTGAGGGTGTGATTGGGAAAAAAGAAAATTCATTCTTTTGTCGGACACATGCTGTAAGTAACAGAAGAAAAATTACAACTTAGCTTTTGTGGCAATTAACCAATTTGGATTTATTTAGTGTTTAGCGCATTAGTTTGCTCTAAGTGTCGAAAATTAAATTTGGCTTTAATTTGTGTATCGAGGAATATAATAGGGCAATATATTCAACTTATATCTTTGTCAGTTAGGTCCAAATCGGATTTCTCCTAGGATGTAACTATGAAAACAATGTTATAGAGATTAGAGACATTTTTTTTTTGTTTTACCTTTTTAAATAGGCTTAAATGTTATGTACTTATGTATGTAGTTGTATTTTTGGAATAGAAAATTTTAATTGTATTTTGTTTTTCTACTCCACACATAATTTATTATTATTATTATTATTATTATTATTATTGTAAATTTGAATTTAAGAACTTCTGATAAGAGCATAAAATATCGTGAAATACCCATTAAGTTGGTGACTAAATAACCGAATTGGTGAGTTCGTTGCAAAAACCTTGGTCCCTAAATCATGATTAGCTATTGATTTAGGTTGTTATATCAACAACAAACAAAGTAGCAAATTAGTCTAGTGCTGAAGGATCGGTCTTACCTTAACTTGGGACTTTTTATTTATTTAAATAAAAAAACTCAAAATTTACCCTTAAAAAAATTACAAAAATGTGTTCCTATTACTTATCTCTTGAGGTAAGAAAATAATGTTACACATATCTCGTTCGTATTGGCGTGTAAACTTTTTTTTGAAATTTTTTTACACATATCTCCTTGTCAGTGTCAACGAAATATGTGTAAAAAATTTAAATTTTTTTTAAATTTCAATTATTTAAAAAAAATTTAAAATTTTATCCATTTAATCCAATTTCATCAAACTCTTGGACCACTTCCATCTTCATATTTTAATACATTTAACCCAATTTTATCCAACTATTGTACCACTTTCATTTTCATTTTTTAATCTATTTAATTAAACGTTGGATTAAATGGATTAGAAAATTAAAATATAAGTGACCCAAGAGTTTGATTGTTCTAGAAAAGAAACTTGTAGATAGGATAAAATTAAAATTTGAACTTGAGTACGCTATTTAAATCGTAAAAATTGATTAAAAAAATTAAAATTTATTAAACAAAAATATGAATAATGAAATGAAAGATTGAGTACGTACTCTTCTGTTATAATATTAAAATAATAGCATCAAAATTGCATTTACTCAGCTCTTTAAATGGTATACATTAATAAGTTGTAGTTATATTTTAAATGTTTTTTTCAAAAAAAAAATTATTACACATATCTTGTTGGCACATCTATTGAATTGAGGTTAGTGTATATACTTCCAAATGTTAAATTAAATAAATTAGAAAATGAGAATGAAAGTGATCCAAGAGTTGAATAAAATTGAATTAGATGAATTAGAAAATGAAAATGGAAGTGGTTTAAGAATTGAATAAAATTGGATTAAATGGATAAAATTTTAAATTTTTAAAAAAGTTTTGAAATGTTTTTATACATATCTCATTCTTGTGTAAAAAAATTTCAAAAAAAATTTACGATATGTGTAATATTATCTTGTTGCTTCTGGCGATAAAATAAGTAATGAGAACACATTTTTATAATCTTTTATGTATATCTTGAATTTTTAAAGCATGTTGATACTTAAATCACAATTTTTTTTTCTTGGAATACAAACAAAACACAGATAAACACTAAGGAGGAAGAAGTATTTCCTTCCTAATGAGAATCTCTAGAGAAGACCTAGGATGAATCAATTCCACATCATTCCGATGATTTCCTTCGTAATCACAAAATTCATTTACTACTATGTAATTAATATATTTGATCACTAAATCAATCCCTAATTAGCAACTATATTTTCTATCACAATTTCAACATCTAAGATTTACCAAAATGAGCCTGCCATCATCTTTTAATAATAATAATAATAATAATAATAATAATAAAGTAGACATTAAATTAAACTGTAACTCTATTAATCAAAGTACTAAAATTGAACCATTTAATTATCGGTAATACTATCACTATATATTTCTTTACATTTTATTTACAATACGAAAAATATAAACATCAACATAAATTTTTTTATAAAACACATTAATATAACATATAATATAATAGCACATAAATAATTATTATAGTACAAAAATAATATACCTCAACACACAAATCTAAATAAAAGAAGAAGACAAGTGTATATAAAATTATACAGTGGTACATATAGATTAATTCTTTAATTATATATTAATCTCCAAACGTAAATGTAAATAAAAAATATAATTTCTTCATCTTCACACACAACTCACCATAAATTTAGCTATAACCAAGTGCCAACAAAACTAGACTAAATTACATTTATAAGTGTAGTTTGATATAATAAATAAATAAAATTTGTGTACCTATTTCGACCAATCAAGTCCAACTAAGTCATTTATTTCTATGTTATATAGAAGCTTATTTCGATGTTAAATAACACAAAAAAATATCATCGAAATAAACTTATATTTGACATCAAAATGATATTCTATTTAGAATAAAAATAAATTATTTAATTAGCTTTAATTTATCAAAATAAATATATACTTAGAATCATTATAAATCAATGAATAAATAAAAACATTCTTTCGCAAACCAACTGCAAACATCCCTGCATTTTTCTATTGCTATATTAAATGCATTATTTTTTATTCAAATGGCGAGATAAGAATGTATTTAGATGAATGTGTATTCCTACATCACAAATAGCATACTAAATTGCTGCCTAAACAGCTTAATTAGGTAGTAGGTACTAAATTTTCTCTATTTGAGTAATGCTAGGGAGCCCATAGAGAGCCCGTGAGGGTAATTTAGGAAATAGTGGGTGATAAAAGAGGAGAGAAAAAATGAGGAAATAGCCTATTGGTCATCTATTGGCTAACAAATTATGGGCTCCCTAAACTTTCTCTATTTCTATTCATTCACTTCTTAATATATTAAATGTGTATACAAATAATAAGGACCGAATTAGTTTTTTTTTTTTACAAGATAAAGTAATTTTCATTCATAATAAGTCAAATGGCACTTACAAATAACATAAAAAATAAGAGATTTATATCGAAAAAAGGAAGATACATATCTTATATGCTGAAGTTGAATCTAATAAGATGCGCAACATTCGATTACTGAAAATCTTAATAAGTAAAAACCGAGACAACTATGGATCACCATTGTTTCTTGATCTACAATACGTGTTGCAACATTGTATGATGCTTCTTCTTCTTCTCCACACAAATCTAAAGATTTTTTAAATCTAAAGCTTTTTTCATGAACAAAAATCACTCCCCATAATGTTTTCCTCCCAAATCTAAGATTTGAACCAAAACAGCAGCAGCCACAAAGAGAACCAAACTACACCACAAAAGGGTTATTTGAGATCTAGATCTGAATCTCGGATCTAAATTCATGAACGAAAACATAAAACACAAAGAAGAAAATTGAAAACATAAAACAGGAGAAGAAACAAGGGTGAGAAAAAGGAGAGAGAAAAAGAATGGAGAGAGAAGAAAGAGGAAAAGGAAGAAAATGATAAATTGGTTTGAGTTAGAGGACCACCGCCTTTTTAGCTTGCAGGCGGCGACCATCTGCACATAAAAGAAGGGATAGTGCTTTGAGAGAAAAAAAGGAAGGAGTTCTTTCTTGCTACATTCACTATAAGTCTTAGGACCGAATTAGTTAAGATATTAAGAAACTTATAATTAAATTTAAGGGTCTTGGGTTCAAATATCAGAAATAATTTTTTTATGAAATATATCATGAAAAATATTTTAGGAAAAAAATTGTACATCAACACTTCCAATATTATTATATACATAATATAAATAAGGTTGCATATCCCGTTTTACAGTCCGCTTGCTTGTAAGACTGTATGACACTTATGCCGTCCATTGAGATCACCCCCAATTATTATTAATGGTTGAGATTTGTGCAAGGAATTATCTGTGGAACACTTTTTTCAGTGACTACCATGGGCAAGCAACCGGTCATTGATGTTCTCCTTGGTACGTGTTTTAGGCCGGCTTGGCTAACTACCTTCATGGCTCAAAAATATAAGTTGTTTTTGTAAGTTAGCCACGTCTTTTTGGGTTTTTGGGCCACTTTATTGGGGCAAAAATAATTTTCTATTTCCTTGGATCGGACACTGTATATTCAGAAGAAAAAAACGAAAAAATAATGTGGTAATAATAGTGTCTCATTCCTTTTTTAATCATCGTTTATAAAGAAGCAGCAAAATTATACATCAACACTTTATATATTATTATATACATAATATAAATAAGGTTAGCATGTTGTGCTTGCATGTCTGCAATGCCGACGGAACCTCCCTTTTTGCGATGCGTCTATTACATAATTGTCCATATATATATATATATATAAAAGTTAGATTTTGTTTATATTAAAAATATATTTTTATTTTCTTTTCTTTTCAGGTGTATTTTTGATATTTTTATGTAGGTTGATGGTTAAATTTATGTCTTAATTATATTTTAATATGTTAAATTTTATTTTATTGTACTAAATTTTATTATATTTGTATTATTTTTTTAATTATTTCTTTAAAAGCTAATATCCATAGACATAGTTGTAAAAACAGTGTCAGATCGGCCGGTCGGACCGAAAAACCGAACATCTGACCGATTCGACAAGCTGAAAGGACCAGACATATAAAAAAACCTGTGTCAACCGGATTGGACTGGCCGATTTTGTTGAAAATCGGCGACTCATTCGTTTTTTGGGGAAAACCGGACTGGGTCAAATTTTGATTTTTTTTTTAAATAATGAAGGGAAGGCTACGGTGCTCCAACGCTCCGTATATCCAGGATAATCCAAATGCTTGAATTTTGATTTTTTTTTTTTGTCGAAAACTCTTCGCATGGGTTTCAAACCCCTCCCCTTCAACTCAACCAAGGATTGGAATGCCACTAAACCATTTGTTACATAATACAAATGCACAACAATTAGGAAAAAAATAGATATATAAAATATTCCACTAAATAAATGTTGGTAATCAATTTTTCTTAATTTTTTTGGGGCAATACACCAAAATAATCTAATCTCCATTTAATAATTATCAAAATACACCAAAACCACAAAAATATTAGATTCATTGCTATGAAATCCGTGGCACCCTATTATATTTTCTAGAATTCATGGCAGGGTGCCACGGATTCTTTGTATTAGTTTTAAAAATAACATAGAATTCGTGACACCCTCTTTGGTTTCCTAGAATCTATGGCAGGGTACCAGCTTAAAAAAAAATTATGTAATTTTTTATTTAACTAATAGGTATATTGCAATGATCCATGACATGATAAATAAATTTTTTTTGCTATATCTATTATGAATTTTATCCTTATATATATCATATACGTATCAAGTAAAAAATACATTACATAATATATTTATTTTATAAGACTAATAAGTTGTTATAACAATAGTGCTATATAACCATTACATAATATTTTTTAATGTTGACTCCTAAAACTTTTTTTATTATAATCGTATGATATTTTTAGGTAACTTATACTAATATTCTATAGATAAGAGGGGCAAATTAATTATAAATTCATTCCATTTTGATTAAAATTTGTGAAATTTTTAAAAGTTGTATAAAATCCATTGATAAAAGTTGTGAAAATTTTAAAGTTGTATAGAATCCATTGATAATAATAAACTAATTATAAATTCATCTCATTATTATGATTAGAATATTAATTATAGTTAAATTTAGATAAACCAAACTAACCAATTAAGAATTAGGATGTCATATAGGTAATTTATTTTTTCATTTAATTTAGAGAAATTGGATATACCTCACCAATATTTTATATACAAATTTGAGACTTAAAAATATTTTTTTGTGACTACCAGACGTAAGTATTACATGAACAATAATATGTATTGTATTTATTAGGTAGTTGATTCATGTATGATATAATGATAAAAATAATATAAAAAACATGATTTATCATGTCATGAATAATTGTTTATATACTAGTTAAATAATTAACAAATGCTTATCAATAAACAATTCCTTAAAATTTATCTAATTAAAAACACAATATTACAGTTATAAATTCATAAGCTTTTTAAAATATTAAAAAACGGTAATGCTACACATCCAAGCATTTACCCTAACCAAGTCCAACCAAGTGATTTTTCCCCACTTTCACACATTACACGCGCTACAATTTCCCCAAAAATTCAAAACGTGCTTCGCTTCTTCTTCTTATTCCTTCTTCTTCTTCCTTCTTCTTCTTCTTCTTCTTCTCCTCCTCTGTTATTGCAGCACCACCGACATCGTTACTGCAGCCGCCACCGTCGTCATTGTAGCCGTTGCCGTCGCCATCGCCGTCGCCCTCACCATCATCGTCACATCTTCTCCTTCTCCTTCTCCTTCTCCTCCTTCTTCTTCTTCTTGTTTGTTATTGGTATTGGTGTTATTGTTGGTGGTGTTCTTGTTATTGTTGGTGTTGTTCTTGTTATTGTTGGTGGTGTTGTTGATGAAAAATTGAATTGAACAATCTTAGAAAACAGAAACGAACTTTGAATGAAAACAAAAGCGAAATTTATATGAAAACAGAAACGGAATACCCACGCCTGGGCGTGGTCTTGTTTATGCCTAGGCGTGACTTTGGGTCACGAAAACAGAAACGGAATTTACATGAAAACAGAAAAGAAATTTATATGAAAATAGAAACGGAATACCCACACCTGGGCGTGGTATTGTTTACGCTTAGGCGTGACTTTGGGTCACGAAAACAGAAACGGAATTTACATGAAAAACAGAAATGAAATTTATATGAAAACAGAAACGGAATACCCACGCCTGGGCGTGGTCTTGTTTACGCTTAGGCGTGACTTCGGGTCACGAAAATAGAAACGGAATTTACATGAAAAATAGAAACGGAATTTATATGGAAACATAAACGGATTTGGTGATGAACCCACGCCAAGACCACGCCCAGGCGTGACTTTATTGGGTCACGAAAACAAAAACGAAATTTACATGAAAACAAAAACGAAATTTATATGAAAACAGAAACGAATTTGCTTTTCTTTTCTTCTTCCTCCTCCTCCTCCTCCAATTTTTCTTCCTTCTTCTTCTTCTCCTCCTGTTGTTGTTGCTGCTGCTACTTCTCCACCTCTTGTCA
>JASCZI010000397.1:7941-44879 GCA_036250425.1 Stylosanthes scabra
ATATTCTCAAGTCCTTATCAAGATATGTAGTAATAAGCCATGAGCTAGTCCTCTCGCCAGGGATAGGAACCTTAAGAGGTGGCTGGCCCGATATGGCACGTGCAATGTTTGCCACCGCTTCTTGCAGAGGACCGAGAGATTGTTGCAGAGGCGAAAGGCTGATCCTTTGGCCAAAAATGTCTACATTTTCTGGCAGTTCAGGTCGAGACTTTATCTCTGGTGGATTGAATGACCCTTCTTTAAATGTAACCTGTTTGCATTATAAATGTTAGCGAGAGTTTTCTAGTCATCTATGCAAGCTGAGGAATCTTATTTAACATGCAGGATACAACAAAGGGTAGCAGATGGCACCATTGGAACATTGAAAGAGCAAACACATTTGCATGCAACAATATCAGCTACATGATAAGTAATTTACGTTTTTACACTATCATAAATGAGAGAAACCATTTGTCAGTTTTCATAACTTATTAAAAAGCAATTTAGTTAGAGAACATTAAAATAAACTTATTGTAATACGGGTGAATGGAAGACGGCCTTAATTAAGGGTTTATTGTGGGCGATGATTCCATCTTCTTAGCTTGGCCATTTGATTAAGATTCTTTCGATCGAGAAAGAGAAAGATAACTCTTATTTGTCCGGAGGTGACGGAACTAGCCTTTGGGCATAAAAAGAGCTATGGTACCTCTTCTCAGATTGTCTTTGTCAACCTTACTAGCACTACTACTAATGTCGAAGTGAGAACTTTTTTTATTAGATACTTATATCTTTTTGGGAGGTCTATCTATTGATGTTGAAGAAAAAGCAGAATCAGCAAAATCTACATTAGGTGCTGAAGCCAAATCAGACTCAGAAGCAGGCGTACAATTAGAAGTCGGGAATTCATTCACCAATAATTCATAAGCTACTATTTCATTAAACTGTTCTTGAATACTAAATTGCTTGGCCATTAGTGCCTTCTCAGTCAATTCCCATATAATTTCACGGTAAACTAAGGTACCAGAAGTAGTGACCCAAAAGTAGAATTCAGCATCTGGTACATAAAGCCAACACGTCCAGCTTTCTAATAGTGATGGCAAAGATATACAAGATATGACTAATTTTCGGTCCGTAACACTCTTAGCAGCAGGCAGCTTAGGGCTTTTTACAATGAACCCTTTTAATCTTTGAATTTTTACTATGTATGTCATGCTTGACTGCTTCATTAGTAAATCTTTACTGTAAGATAATGCAATAGAATTAAGTATTTTACATTTTCCCTTATTGTAATGATAAAGTTCAATCAAACTACATATGCACTTTTTGGTACCAAAAGGATTTAAAACAAAGAGCCAAACAAATTTTGCCTTTCTAATATGTGAGATGGTTAAAATTTTCATGAGATGGTACCTGTATTCTGGTAGGGGTTCGAACTTCAAATGAGGCAGATGCACTGAAAGACAAGGTGGTAAAAGGACTAGATAATGTGGTGGAGTTTATAATGGTCAAGCTAGCCGTATCAATTGTTTGTGAAATCTTGTCCACCTTCAACAAAGGTAATGATCCAACTGCTAGAAGAGGTAGAAGTTCCGAAGATGCAGTGTACCTGACATCAGTTTGAAAAGCACAGCAACCAAAATGATTAAGAATTACAGAAATAAACAGACATTTTCACTTTGCTTCATATTCATCAATATTCAGTACTACCAATGAAAAATTTCCACCATTTCTGCCACAAATCAGAATACACCAAGATAAGCATGCATAAAGCACAGTATTGCCTAACACGTTAAAAATCATCTCTCTCTTTTTTCTGCAATAAAATCAAGCAGTCCCAAACCCTAGAAACATCTCCACAAGCCATGACCTAAATTGCATGCTCCATTTACACAAAAACATGGAATCAAAATAGAAATTTCATTACTCAATGATTGGAAAACAGTACACTTGAGCTGCAACTATCAATAACTAAATATGCATTAACATGAAAAACATAGTTGACTTACAGCAACACCCAAGTTCCATCGAGAAGCGCGGTTTCTTCAACCGGGTTAGGCGTCGGGTTTGCCGCTTCCAACTGAGTCACCAACTCGGACACTTCGGCCCGGACTTCCGACCCGGCCCTAAACCCGAGCTCAGTCCCATAAACAGTGTCCACTAGAGCCCGCTTCAGACCTTCCAGCTTCCCCTCCTCCTCCTCTGAAAGAGCCTTAGGCGTGGCAGCTGGAGTTCCGTTTCCGCCGTCGATGTAACCGTCGGCGGCGTCGGGTCCTCCTTCCTCCCACTCATCTTCGTTCCTGGGAGGATCAGAATCCGGAAGCTTGGTGACCGCCGCTTCGGGCTCAGGCTCGTAGTCCTCGCCCCATTCATCGGAGATCCTGGCGGAAGCCTTGTCAGCGTTGCCGGAGGCACCGCCGGAAGAGGAGGCTGCGAGGCGGATAGAAGGGAAGGTTTGAGAGCGAGAAGAGAGAGGGAATGAGAAGCGAAGGGGAGGAAGAGAAAAGGGAAAGAGGGAATTAGGGTTTTGCGAGGTGGTGGAAGGGGCGCGTGCGGAGCACGATATAGAAGAGAGTTGAGCCATCGCAACTGTTTCGTTTGTTCCGAATTCTGAGGCTTTCTGCTTCTCAATACTAGAAGACTAAAAAGTCTAGAGTGAAAATGGATCACTCAAAATCAAAGATAGTATAATTCCTTACAAATAATTATACAAATAATCAACGTCATTTAAAACACAAAAAAAAATGCTAAATATTAGCATAAAAAATAAATTAAATTATTTATTTTAATATTTATATTTTTTCTATTAAAAATAAGGTGCACAGAAGTGTAAAATGACTCATTACCGAATAATCAAATCATACTGATATTAATTGTGTAATTTCTTTTGAAAAATCAAAGTTAGCCTATTATTGGGAGTGATTAGAGTAAGAGGACAAATACATATAGTGTGCATGAATGACACGTTTATTCATTTTTATATTTACAAAAATATTGATGTGAAAAATATTTGTGGTGGATCATGCGTCGACTTTGTCTGGTAGATTGTAGAAGAAGGGCGGTCTCTGATATTTTTTTGAAATTATTTTTGGGGATTATTAATATTTTAGAATTTTTATTGGTCTGAATTGGTTGATACTTGATACCTAGATTCGGTGAGAAACAGCGATGATTTTATTTTTTGGACTGGAAACAGCCAACTAGGTATACTTTTTTATGGTCAGATTTTAATTTTGTATTTGGACTAGGTTACTTATTTTCGTTGGGCTATCAAACTTTTTAGAAATTTTACTTTGGGTTAGTATGTGGTGGTAAATGAGCCCAACCTACAGAACGTATTTAATATTTTGCAGTCTAATACCAAAAAATACAAGTCCAAAAAAATATATATTTTGCAGTCTATGAAGATGAGAACAAAAATATGTTTTCTTGAGTATATGTATTAGACCAAAAATTAGTGTTAAAAACATTTTTTTGACCAAACGCTTATGGGGTTGAAGGTCAGGTTTAGATGGCATATATGTGCCTCCTACAAGGGAAGGATACCATGGCCTCCTAGAGAGTTGCACCAGATCCGATTCCCAGTAGAGAAATCTGAAGTAGAGTGTGTGTGTTGGGATGTGGGTGTGTAAAGTCCCCAAAAAAGAATTTTATAGCTGTAGTTAGAAGTGGAAAAAGAACCATGTAATATTGTAGTGTAGTGTGTGTGAATGAGTAGGATAGGTGTGTTGTGTTGTACTAAGACAACAACAAAAATAATGATTATGAATGGTTTTGTCATTTATTCTTTTTTGTTAGATGATGTTTTAATTTGTTTCAATTTTGATTATCAGGTTTTTTATTTATATTAATTTTATTCCTATTGTTATCATCTTTTGCATAAAAAACACCCTAATGGTATAATTAATGCAAAAAAAAAAAAGAAAAAAATTGAGAGACTTAAAACTTATGAGTATTTTTCAAATGTAACTTATGGTAAATACTAAGGATACAAAATATATTTTATCAAAAAATTTTAATACCTCTAAAGACAAACGGCAAAATATATTGTCTATGTTTTAGACAATGTATTTACTACAAGAAAATATGTAGGGCAACTAGTAGGATTTAGTATATGACCATTGAGGTTGCAACCAACTTAAATTAATCGATTGGTATATGTTGAGGGTTAGAATTTCGCATCGTATATCCAGCAATTTATTAGTCAAACTATACCCTTAAATAAAATATTAGTCCTTGTTCTATATGAGAGAAACTGTCAACTAGCAGATAGTTTTCACGTGATGACTGATGAACCACATTTTGGATATCAGTTACTGTCTGCAAACAAAATATTAATGCTTTTTCTTTTTTATGGTAAACAAAATATTAATGCTTGAAACAATGCAATGCATAAGCTTGTTTACATTTTGCTGTATTCTTCTCTTTTAATTTTACTACCAAACCGGGGAAATGCCTTGGTTTTTTATTTGCCATTAAAGGCATGGTTAAAAAGAATAATCATTTTGAGTTCAGTGGTAAGATAATGAGGGGAAAAAAATCTTTGAAGGTTACAAGGGAAAATATATCACTTAATATAAGGTGCACTATTTTTTACTAAGTTCTATACTTCTATCTTTTATCCCCTATTGAATGTATGCAAATGTGCGCATGTGCATGTCTCAAGATACTTGTGACTCTATAGTGCGGTCCTTGGAAAAAATTCAATTGATTTCAATGCCAAAATTCCGTAGTTGCTTGGCTTGGGGACTTTAAGGTGTATGAATATTGTTATGCACTTATGCTAGGCATGCTCCTATGGCCTATGATTAATAATATGGGGAAATTATGAGTCTGAATGAATGCTTTCTACTAAATATTTGAACAACCAAAACCAATATAAATATAAAATTCCAATAAGAAGATGACATTATATTGTCTGTACAAATTTATTGCAACATCCTATACTAGTGATTTAACTATCCCAGACCCATAATCTAAATGGTTCGTTGACTAGTATTTATTGCTCGTTTTTAATGATTCTTGTTTCATCAAGCTAAAATTAAACTATCTTCTTGTTTAGATTCTCATCATTGGAAGTACATCATTGCAAGGTCTGGATTGATTATATGTTTAATTGATGATTAAGTCTTTAGTAAATCTCTATTTTGATTTTGACCATTTGTTTAGGACATTAATATGATTCCAAAGTTTTTATCTTGTACTGTTTCTATATGACAATTGACGATGTAAGAGAAAGTAATAAATAAAGACAAAAAAAAACTATGGCCCATACAGGTCTCGAACCTGTGACCTTCGCGTTATTAGCACGACGCTCTAACCAACTGAGCTAATAGGCCAATATACTTATTTGATAATTTGCATTATATTTTGTTTCGTAACTACAACTTATGTTCATATAAAATATCTTACCGAATTAAATATGAAAGGATAATATTACTATTTTGCACAAATGAATAAATATGAACTGTTGGTTCAGTTTCCATTTCAGGAGAATATTTGATTATCCATGAGAGCAAATTATGGGATCGAAAAAATTAACATAAGTAATAAAGAAACTGAAAATATTCCATTATTGTCACAAATTAAAACAGTTAATTAATTACGAGACATATAAAGGAAATAGACGGACCAAAAAGGTAGGTGTATTTATTAATAAATGTATTAGTTTAAATAAGTTTTATCATTTAGTCAACCAAAAAAAGAAGTTTTATAAATTTTTGTTTTTTATTTTCATAAAAAATAGTTAGTAAAATTTAAAGGTCTCACTTTTAGTAATTAGTTTATTTAGTAAAGTACTAATTTGTTAAGGTAAATATGTTTCGGCTTATCTCATTCTGTAGTTCAATTCTTTTATCAGTTTATGAGTTGAAATTTAAAATGTTTTCAAATTCAAATTGATTCTCTCATGTAAAGTATACATGTAGTGACTATAGACTAAAAGGAAAAATGATATGTTTCCTGACTATACACTAAAAAAAAATTAAAAATTGCTTTTCGATAATATTCCTTTTTTTTCTTAAATCCTAGTTTTACTTTTGCCATGTTAATGACATGTCTGCTCAAATTAGTTTGCACTTTGCACCCACCAAATACCCACACATCACCATCTCTTCCCACAATCATCCCTCATATGGAAACATTACCACATAATCCAACCCTTATTTTGTTAACGCTATCTCCCACGCTTGTTAATTTTGTTACTACTACTAGATACATCTATGACATTGTTTCTTCTTTAACTTAACCATAAATTAAACCATTCATCACTACCCCATCTTTTTAGATGTGCCATGAAAATAATGCTTGAAAGCAACCCCCCAGCTATTATTGTCATTTTTGACCCAACCATAAACAATGAACTTGGGCTCCCTACTCATGATGCAAAAATTTAAATCCATTGCAGAATTTTTCATAATTGCAAAAGTTTTTTTCATGAAATGCAATAATATCCTCTGTCACCGAAAATTTAATTCCATATATAAGGGGCCTTTTTTGGATAGATGGTGTGGTCCCCCCACGTTGAAATTGACATCCATGGATCTCAATTTCTCCCATCTCTCGCACTGGTTTCAGTGTCAAAATGTCGCACTCTTCACTATCATCTCCCACGGGGGGCCATCACAATCTCCGCCATGCAAATAAGGAAAAACGCTTATGGCCATTGATCACGTTTCATCGTATTGCTGTGGGGTCCATTCACATCTAATGGACGGTTCTGATCTGTTTGACCACCTCATTGTGACTATTATAAAATCTTGCCCTTCAACGCTTCCTCTTTTCTAGCAAGTCAATATTTCTCTCACCTTCACTATACCTTGGTAAAAATGTATAACGCTTTAGGGGAAAAGAACACCGCAAACAGAGCGCGTGTTTTAAACTTTTGGGTCTTTTACATGTTTCTTGTAACCCAATTTTACAATTTAGTATATGAATTTTATTTTAATAATTCTATTTATACATCAAATATCAGTTATCATATATTTATATATAAATAAATACATAATTTTATATTTTTAATATATATTATATATTAATAATTTCGCTCTCTCATATAAAAAAGGAATTAAAATTATATTTTGTCATAAGTTTGTTTATACGATGAATGAATATATCTCCCATCTAACATTAATCGATTATGGACCTGCTTGGATATGTGGGCTTGGTGGCTCGCACTTACGCTGAAATATCTTGCAAATTGTACCTAATTGTCATTCTAATCTATTTTAATTTGTATGATGAGGTTGAGTTTTCTTTGAATTATCAGTTTCTTATTTTAGGATCGAATCATGAAGATTATACACCCTTACGATTATGAATGGGATTTTGAGAACTTAGCTAGGTATTCTATTTTTTTATATATTACGTCCTAAAATAATGTATCAAATCTCTTTTAATTTCTCTATGATTTGTGTGTAATATACTCATGTTTGCGCAATTAAAAGATAAGACCATAAGAAAGATTATACTAATGTTTGATTAACCCTTATTTTATTAGCTAAACCAGAAATAAATAAGTAAAAAAAAAAATAAAAAAGACTGAGCCAATACATTATGATCAATAGGGAGCCAATATAGTTACGGATGATAATTCATATAAATTTTTGATGATAACTTACTCTTACATATATAAGTTACGGATGATAATGCATATAAATTTTGGATGATAATTTAACTATTAGCTCCCTAACGTTAGTTCCGTAGCACTATTCAAAAAAAATATAGGTAACTAATTTTTTTCTATTCAACAAATCAGTCAACAAAAAATAAAACATCTGTAATCTTGGTTTGTAGAACATATACACAATAAAAGTTATAGAATATTTGAAATCTAAAGCAACTAACAATTAGTCAATTTTATATTTTTTAAAAACAAAGCATTTAAAACCTAAAAAATAAAACATCTAATTTAAATTGTTGATTAATATTCACTAAATTTCTATTGATTATTTAGTATTGTTGTAAATAAAAACGTGCTACACTTTCATTATTTATTGATATCACTTTACTAGAATTCAAAACTTCTGTTAGATGAAGGTAACAAATGAGCATAGAGCTACAATTTATTAGCCAATGATACTAGTTCTTCAAGAAAATATTTTTACTCCACCAACTCATATACACCCTTTGAACCAAACGTACAGAAATTGGAATATAGCCGGGGAAGTGGAGGAAAGAGCGATGGGGGGCGCGTGGGGTGAATGAGGAAGAAAAAAAGCGTTTGACTTTGGTATGTGTATTAGATTAGACGTATATAGGAGAGATAGGGTGTGGGAAACGCATGGAGCGAGCCAATAAGAAATGAGCACGTGGAATGTAACAGCCGACGCAGTAAGTGGCGCTGATCGGTTTCTGTCCAACCGCATTTACCCCTTCCCCACCAGTAAATAAATTACTTACTACTATAACCGATTTATTACAACTACACCACACTCTTGTTCTACCTACTAGTGCCTCTGGATGTGGATCCTCAACAACAATACATACTACTACTAACTATATCATCATATCACTATGCTGTGTCTTCTCTGAACATCTCAACAATACCACACCTTCATTGCAACCTTTCCTCATGGTCCTCCTCTCTAATCTAATTTACTTTTACTCTCTACTTTTCGCTTATTGTGTTTTTATTTTTTCAACTCTTAATTTTGTAATTTATTTTTACTTGTATCTTGTTATATAGAAAGAAAAGAAAGAAAAAAGGGAAATTAAAATAATAAATCTTTGGAAGATTGTGAGACATTATTATTATATTTTGTTTTTCCTTTGATACACTCCTGAGGTTTTGCCTGTTTGTCTGTGAGAAAGGAATCTTTCCTTATTGCTGTGTTTTTTTGAGAATGTCTCGTTAGCGAGCTTTCTTCATCAGCGCAGCTGCTGCTGCTGTTGGTTGGATCCTGATTCTCATTCTCATAGTGGGAAACTTTTTTTTTTTCCTTTGTTGTCAAATAACAGGTTTGGTTGAACTGAAGAAAGTTTTTTTAAAAGAGCACAAACAAACAAAGCCTTAAGTCGTCATAGTGTGTGGTTTTGGAGAAAGAAAGAAAGAAAGAAAGAAAGAAAGAAAGAAAGAAGAAGAAGCAAGAATGTATGGGGATTGCCAAGTAATGTCAACAATGGGAGGCAACGTAGTTGTAAACCCATCAGACACACTTTTCTCTTCTCCGATGCAAAACAACAGCTTCGCCTTCATGCCCACCATGCATTTTCATCACTCTTTTCCTTCCATGGTATGTATACATACAAAAACAAACCTTTCTCATCACTTTAATTTCTATATTACTACTATTGTTGTTGTTTTCTTGTTTAATTATGTTTGTGGTGGATGGGGTTTTAGAAGGAAGAGGATGGGATCTTGAAAGGGAAGGAAGAGATCATGGAGAGTGGTTCAGGGAGTGAACAAGTTGAAGACAAGTCAGGGAATGAGCAAGAAACTGATCAACAACAGCCTCAGAATAAGAAGAAACGTTACCACAGGCACACTGCACGCCAGATCCAAGAGATGGAAGCGTAATAACTAACTACCTAAATTACACTCCTTTCATACTTAATTACATCTCCATTCTTTTTCATCTTATCTCTCCATTTTCTCTATCTAAATTACTACTTCAATTTGTTCAGCTTGTTCAAGGAATGTCAACACCCGGATGATAAGCAAAGGCTCAAACTTAGCCATGAACTTGGCCTGAAACCGCGCCAGGTCAAGTTCTGGTTCCAGAACCGCCGAACCCAGATGAAGGTACACTTCAAACTTTATTATTAATTTATTATTACTATTATTAATATTATTATTATTATCTTACATATACCAGTATAGTAATTGAAAGCTTTAAATCAGCCACATTTCCATTAGGACCAAAAAACCCTAAAAGCACTCACAATTCATAAAGCTCTTAATTCGTGCCATTAAGTTGAAGGTCTCCCTCCCGCCTATAGATACACAGCACGTTTCCCAATGCAAACCGCGTTCCTTGCTTTGCAATGCAGCATTAAAAATCTTGTCTTTCTTTTTTTCTTCTTTCAATTTTAATTATTTTTGTTTTTCATTTAAGCCCTAGTACAATAAACAGCTATGCAACACTATTCAGGCGGTGGTAGATAGAAAATGGAAAAAAAAAAATGAAGAACATTAGTGAAGAGAGAATACTGAATAGTGTGAATAGTGAATACTCTTTCTTTATTTCTTCCTTCTCTCATTAGTTATTATTATGATGAGAGGGATCTTTAATTTTTCTTCTTAGCTTCCTTGGCCTTTTCCATCATACAGTCTGTATCCCATTAATGTTAGGCATTTAACCCAACCTGCCACATGTGGTCTCAAAACCAGTACTCATATTTATTGCACTATTTTTCATCATTACAGTCTTTAGGGTTACGATACAACTGAGCCAAGCCAAGGGTCTTCCCTCTATCTCCTTAAATATTAAGGAGTAATAAAAGCATTTGTATTTATTATACCTTAGTCTATTTAATAATTTATCATCACTTGTTGTATACACATTTAAGATTATCTCTGATCAATCTCTGCTTAGCTACCTTGTTAATTTAATAAGTTTGTTGGTAATAATAATATAGGCACAACAAGATCGGGCTGAAAATGTGATACTAAGAGCAGAGAATGAGACTCTCAAGAATGAGAATTATCGTCTACAAGCTTCGCTGCGTAGTGTTATATGTCCCAATTGTGGTGGTCCAGGAATAATGGGAGCTGATCTGGGCTTGGATGAACAACAACTTCGCATTGAAAATGCGAGGTTAAGAGAGGAGGTAACAAATTTAATTTGTTCTAATAATTTTATATATATATATATATATATATCATATGCTCCATGTGTTATTGTTTTGCTTTAATTTTGACCAACCATATTAATTGATATTATTCTATTTTCTGACTTGGAAATTTAATAGTCGGTTCTAAACCCATATGGCCATATGTATTAATTAGGCTCACGCAGGTATGAATATGCATATATACCTTGATAGTACTGTTTATGTTTGTTGAATTATGATACCCAGTTTCATAATAACATCATCTTATCAAAGGTCAGGCCACATTAATTTGACGGATAATATATATTAGATAACAAAGACACCAAAAAAACATATGGATAATAAATTAAGGCCGTACAGATATTATCATTTACTATGTTTGTCCTAATTAATAATACTTTCGCCTCACATAAATAAAATATATCTTAAAATAGAAAAAACATTGTTAAGATAAACTAAAAATTAAACAATACGTATTTTTTATTTTCTAACTAGGTTTTAATTGTGCACATAACATTTTTGTTAATATAATTGTTCCTTTTTATTGTTTTAAACAATCTTATATTTTGAAACTAACAAAATAATTAGAAGATTATTAGGAGGCTATATATGAATTATAATTACTCATTAATAAATTTTAGTGTCATGTTTTTCCTTTTATATTTTTTTTGGTGAACATTTTTCCTTTTATATTTGTTTTCTTTTAAATGTTTTATAGCTTAAATGTTTTTTACTTCAAAGTTACTAACCAAATTAGTTACTATACGTGATATTTTATATAAAAAAAAGCTACGAAATCAACACATTATGACTAATAGTGAGCCAACGTATATTACGGATGATAAGTTATATAAATTTTGAATGATAACTTATTGTTGGATATATGAGTTATGGATGATAACTCATATAAATTTTAGATGATAACTTAATTATTGGCTCGCTAATGTTGGTTCATTGTTCTTTTATATGTTATCAATGTATGTTTTTTATTTGAACAACATATAAGTTATCATCCGTAACTATGTTGGCTCCCTATTGGACACAGTATGTTTGGTCTTAGTTTTTTTATTTTTATTTTAATATATATTTTATAGATATAATTAATTTTTATATAAATATTAAAATAGTTGATTTACTTTTTAAAAAATTTGGATGTTTCACTCCAACTATTACGTGTAAAAAATAAAAAATTAGTGATTCAGTAACTTTTTTAATTTTTGGGTCATGAGTATCGCATTTACAATATAATTGCAATGGATATGTATGCATAGTTGATTAAGTTTTGAGAATGCATGTGAATGAATTTTTTTCAGTTGGAACGTGTGTGTTGCCTCACTTCAAGATACAGCGGGCGTCCAATCCAAACAATGGCGCCACCACCTGCACTCATGCCTCCATCACTCGACTTGGACATGAACATCTACCCAAGGCATCACTATGTCGATCCCAACATTCCTCCATGCACAGAGATGATTCCGGTCCCAATGTTGCCCCCGGAACCTACTCAGTTCCCGGAGGGCGGTCTCTTAATGGAAGAGGAGAAGTCTCTGGCCATGGAGCTTGCCGCCTCTTCCATGGCCGAGCTAGTCAAGATGTGCCATTCTAACGAGCCGCTTTGGATCCGCGGCTCAGACGGCGATAGGGAAGTTCTTAACTTTGAGGAGCATGGGAGGCTGTTCCCATGGCCTTTGAATCCCAAGCACCGTACTGACCTTAGAACCGAAGCTACCCGTGACACCGCTGTTGTCATCATGAATAGTGTCACTCTTGTTGATGCCTTCCTCGATGCTGTAAGTCATTATATGATCAAATAATTATGCTAGATCACCATTATATTTGTTATTTTTTTTTTTATATTTAGCTGTTAGTAATATTTAAATGTGTTAATTAAAAATATGATATTGCATTTATTCGTCATGTTGTAGCACAAGTGGATGGAGTTGTTTCCCACAATTGTTTCTAGAGCAAAAACCGTCCAAATAATATCTTCAAATGCTTCTGGCCATGCAAGCGGGTCTCTTCAGCTGGTAGGTGTCAATAATTCCTGCGTTGTTGAATAGTATTGGCATGCACTCACTTTGATTAAAATTGGTTATTGATTGTGATGGATCAGATGTATGCGGAATTTCAAGTTCTTTCTCCATTGGTATCGACTCGTGAGACTCATTTCCTTCGGTATTGTCAACACAACGCTGAGGAGGGAACGTGGGGAATTGTTGACTTCCCCATCGACAGCTTTCAGCAAAACCTGCACCCTTCTTATCCCAGATACTGTAGGCGACCCTCTGGCTGTCTCATTCAGGATATGCCAAATGGATATTCAAGAGTAACATGGATTGAGCATGCTCAAGTAGAAGAGAAACCTGTTCACCAGATATTCTCCAACTATGTTTACAGTGGTATGGCTTTTGGTGCACACCGCTGGTTAGGTGTTTTGCAGAGACAATGCGAGAGGGTTGCCAGCCTCATGGCCAGAAACATTTCAGATCTTGGAGGTAATTAATTAATTAACTAGCCTTGTAATCTCTGATCATGATGATAATGATAACTCTCATGCATGCACATTAATGTTTAACTAATTGCAGTGATACACTCACCAGAAGCTAGAAAGAACTTGATGAAACTTGCACAGAGGATGATAAGAACGTTCAGCCTCAACATGAGCACCTCAAGTGGTCAATCATGGACAGCAATATCAGATTCCCCTGAAGACACTGTTAGAATCACCACCAGGAAAATCACAGAGCCTGGTCAACCCAACGGTGTCATACTAGGTGCTGTTTCAACAACTTGGCTTCCCTATTCTCACACCAAGGTCTTTGATCTGCTCAGGGATGAACGCCACAGATCTCAGATGGATGCTCTTTCCAATGGGAATTCACTAAATGAAGTTGCTCACATTGCAAATGGTTCTCATCCAGGAAACTGCATTTCCCTTCTTCGGATAAATGTAAGAAAGTTAACCATCAATTTTAATTTATTTTGACCATTACTTTTAATTAACATTTTTCAATATTGATGGCTAAATGATGGCTAAAATAAATTAAAATTGATTGTCATGTAGCATTTCTTATTTATTTCTTAGTTGTTCATACATGTATGTTTAGTTATACGTTTTTTTTATGGAATAATGCTGCAGGTAGCGAGCAATTCATCTCAGAACGTGGAGCTAATGCTGCAAGAGAGCTGCACGGACCAGTCAGGGAGTGTGGTGGTATACACCACCATTGCTGTAGACTCAATTCAGGTAGCCATGAGTGGAGAGGACCCTTCCTGCATTGCTCTTCTCCCACAAGGCTTCATCATAACCCCAATGCCAATGGCTCCATCGCCCAACAACTCATCCTCTTCTGATCCTCTCATCACTAGTGCATCGCCGTCACCACCGCCACACCATGGGTGCCTCCTCACCGTTGGGCTCCAGATCCTGGCCAGCACCATCCCATCCGCGAAGCTCAACCTGTCGAGCGTGACCTCCATCACGAACCACCTCTGCAGCACGGTGCACCAGATCGAAGCCTCTCTTTGCAACAGCAGCAGCAGCAATGAGGCAACCACCACCAAAACAGTGAACTAATTAATGGTTGCATTGACAAGTAGTAGCAACAATTTAGTGGTAACTTTATTTTAACAAGCTAAGGGGAGGGGTAAGAGTGGGATTTAAATAAAAAAGGACATGTGGGTATGGGGGTAAGAATGAAGTAGTTATGTTATGTGTGTGGGGTGTAGAGGGACTGAGGGAGTCAAGAGCGCACCAGATAATACCCTCGGGTGTGTTGGTTCGGGTATTGACTCCTGCTTCTTTGTCAGCCTCTACATATGTTTCATTTGAAACTCTTTATTTCATTTTCGTTTCATCTATATCTTTATTGCCTTCATTCTCTTTCTTATCATAATTACTTTGCTCCCTTTCTCAATGCTAATAAACAAACCAAGTAATAACAGTAGTTTACTGGGTTTCATAAAAACACACAAGAGTAACATGTTAGTTTCCAAATCTCTCTTCTACGAACTAGGATCATCAGAAGGAATGGAAAAGGAATAGAGTAAAAACATCAGTAGATGCTGATTCATACTTTACGGCTAAACGCAACCAGATCCTAATTCAGTCACTTTTTCAAACAAAATATGAGTTCAATAAAATTTAGGATTTGGCTTGGGCTTCGCCAATTTATCCCTTTTAACCTTTTTGTCTGAATGTATTTTTTTTGTATTTTTTATGGTTTTGGTCGACACTCAAGAATGTATTTCTTTTCTTCTTTTTTTTTATTCAATATGTGGTTTTTTTTTTCGGCCTTTGGTCTGGACAGGCCCCAGACCCTGACCCTACCCACAAGCTAACGTGCCCATTGTTATGATCAGAACTGGCACACAGATGTTTTGGTAGAAGTACCAACATTTTTGCCCCAAAAACTTGATCTTAAGAAGCCTTACTTGAATTTTTGGCAAAACTATTTAAAAATACTAGGCCAGGCCTACTTTATCATGTGACTCTTTGAGAAACAAGCTGGACTTAGTTCCAATTTCCCTTGGGCCTCATAAAACCTCCGACAACAATTCCTCTGGAGACATGATAAAAAAAAAAATTCCTCGAACATTCCCACCTTATTTTAATATTATATGAGTTTAATTTTAATAAACTAACTATGTAAAAATTTTTATATGATGTTTCAATTAAATTCATATATTTATATAAATTTTAAAATTAATTATTTTTACTAATATGATAATGTATGATTAGTTGTTTGTTTGAAACCCTTTTACAACCCACACTCCATGAAAGTTAAATTTATTTTATATATCCTTTTTCATCATTTCATGCAATAACAATAATAAACAAAAAAAACTTGATTCATATGTTTGATTCTCCAACTCCTTAATGTAACCTCTTTATAATTATTTAATAAAGTGTCAAAAATCCAAATTTTAGTCTTTAGTTAATGATACTCTAATAACTAAGTTTTGACTATTCTCTCTTGTTGAGCGCTTGAGGTTTGAATGTTACTGGAATTGATTTGAATAATAGGTAATATGACAAAAATAATAAAAAGGGAGACAGGATTATTCCTTTTGTATGAATTCTAGTTGAAATGTCTCCATTCTCTCTGATAGTGGTTCTCTAACTTTGAGGCACTTGTTCTGTATTCTAGATAATGGCATGGTCCTAGGTTACCTCTAATACTACTATTCTAAGCAAAACTTAATCAAATATGTTGCCACTTGGAGGTATATATATCAGACTCAAATCTTTTGGTGAAATTATGAAATAAAGCTTTAAGGGACAGCAGAAAGGAAAGGAGAAGCAAAAGGCAAACACATGAATTTGACCAAGATTCCAACCATAACATTGGCATGCATGTATTATTTTATTATTGAATGAGATGTAAAGATAATAATCTAGATCGATATATATAATGTGAAATTGAAATACGTTATTTCAACTTTCTAAGGAAGAAGATAGATGGAGAGAGCAAATTGAATTGGAATTTGGAACATCCAAAAATGACATCGAAAGTAGAAGATTCCCCATAATGGGAATGAGTATATGTCGTTTTTGGCAATGGCCAACCAACACACACATAATTTAAGGGCCGGTTTTTGAGTTTGACCGATTCAACCCTCAAAAAATAGTAAGAATTAAAATTTCAAAAGGAAATAAAGGTCCAAGTCATAGTCTTTGCCTAGCATAACATAAACACAACATCATTGTCTAAGAAAAAACAACTCAGTCAAGGTTTCAAGAGTGTCAGCATTTTTAGCCAATTCAACCAATCACTATGAAGTATGAACAACCTCTAAGTAGACATTCATTCTTTTTTCTTCTTTTCTTTTCTTTTCTTTATTATTAGTATTCCTAAAGTCATAGCTAGCTAGTTTTCATAAACATTAAATGATTGAGGCTACATATTTTAAGATTGTTTCTTGCCGACCCCCAAAAAAAACAAAAATTTGTTGTGCTCTTTAGTATATACTAGTCGTGGGTCATACCCTTATTTTGAAAATTTGAACATTTCATTTTCATATAAGCTATTTCCATTACGGACTTTGGTGATAATTCAACCATGTCTCTGTTATTTTCGTAAATAAAGTAGAATATATAATTCCAATTTCTAAAACACGTGTTCAAATGGTAAAATAGGTTATCTTTACGACAATTAATTTATTACTATTTATTTATTATGAGTTAAGTAAACGTGATCAGGATCCAGGACTAAGTAATAAGTATAAGTATACGCTCGCCAACAAATTTAAATCGTATTCAAATTAAATTTGTGTTTAGTCACTCACTTAAGCCTTTGACAAAAGTCAGAATTAATTTACGTGAGACCGGTAATAGTAACATAAAGAAAAGATAAAATAAAATTATCTCATGGATTTTTTTTTTTTTGACTTGATATGGATTGAAAATATATATATAGAAAAGTAATTCGTTACGGATCTAAATTCATTATATATATATATATATATATAACATTACGTATAATGCTTTTGGAATGAAAATTATTTATATTTAACTCAATTCAAAAGTTAACTCATAGAGTGAGAATGTCACACGATTTTTAAAATCATAAGAAAACATAATTATTTAGAGCATGAATATAAATAGGTGGGTGACCCAACAACATTATATAGAATAGTCTGATACTATCTTAAGATTAAACTTAAGTGAGTTTAATTCAATTCTAAAAGTTAATTCATATGATAAAAAAATGTCTTATACTTATAAGATAAATAGTTATAAAATCTTAAGAGATGTGTGATAGAGATGAATGAGTTTAAAAAATTAACAAAAAAAAAAAAAAAACGAATGGTTTATTAAATTTTTTTTTTGGGTTGGGGGGAGGGGGGGGTGGTGGTTGTTCTGGGGTTTGGCCTGGCAACAATTTTAAACGTTGTTGAATTTCACATACTCGCGTTGCATATAATAATAAGATAATATAGGTTTGAAATTGAATTCTTTAATCTTACAGGAGAGATACACAGTTTAGAGAGATTAAGACAAAAAAATTATTTTCCATCTCATAATAAGATGACCTAGAGAAAAAATTAAAGTAACAAAAAAGAAAAGAGAAGCATCTCAATAAATTTGAGGTTAATCCTGCTTTACAACAATCTAATTCGAATTAACGTAGGGAGTAACACTCAGATCAGATGAGATGATACCCTTTGTTTAAAAAAGGAAGAGAAAAAAAAAAAAAGAGAGAGAGAGAGAAGAAATGAAGACGCAATAAAACGTTTAGGGGTGAGGTGGCAGTAGTGATGATGTGTTGAGGAGTGAGGAATAATGATTATGATTTATGAATGAAGGATGAGAGTTGAGAGAATAGAGAATGCCTGAAAGAGTGGAAAAGGAGATATGACCCAACATCAACTAATCCAACTTCCAGAATCTTGATCTTAACCACACCACACTCTATTCATTCTCATGAAAACGATATCTTCCCAAATTCATCACTACTCCAACCATCAACAATCACCTTCAATTCTTCTTTCCTATATTATTATTATTATTAATAATAATGTTAATGGGCAAGAGATATTCAGATTCTAAGCGGCAAAGGCCAGAGAGAAGTGGAAAAGCATGGATATTGGAGGAGGATTTTGTTGCTGTAGAAGTCACATTACAGTGTACACACAACATGATTGATTGGATGGAATAATAATAATAAAAAAGAAGTGGGGTTAAGTAAAAGTGGTTTCTCAGCAGTCACCGCGCAGCCAAAGGAGCACCTCTTTCTCTTTTTAAAACACCATGCCTTCCAACCAACATTTACTAGTTAAGTTTCTACAACATCCCCACAATTTTGTGTAATAAAGTTCAAAAAAGTTGACAACAACTTTTCTTTTTTTTAGCTACGTGGTGCCTTCCCTTGCCATAAATAAAAATCCTAACTCCTTCCTTTCCCATAAACCAGACAAAATAATTTATTTTTTTAAAAAAAATAAATACATCCATCTATTATTCTTTTCTTTTGTTTTTTATTATTTGTGTGACCATGTTCCAATTTCAACGAATTTTGTTTTACACATGTATGTATTAATATTCTTTGCGTGGTTTTTCCCCACCTATCATGGATCAAGTAACAGTAGTGTGACTGTATATATATAGTATAAGTGAATTATTAATTAATTAATTAATTAAATATAATTAAATTTGAGAAAGTTAGCAAACGTGGATAATATTGAAGAAAGAAGGGAGCTAGGTTAATTAAGATAAATATATATATATATATAAAAAGTTTGGTATCACAAAGAAGGAAAATTCAAAGATTTGGTCAGCCAGTGGGCTCACCATGGTGGCTGAAAAGGTTGTGTCCAATGAGTGGTTTCCACCGCAATTCTCATTTCTCTTTTTCTATTTTATTAATTTAATTTAATTAAATTATTTTCCATATGAGTAAATAAATGCCGTGCTTTTAGGTCAGAGATGAAGACTGACTTTTTTTTTTGGTAAGCTAGGTAGCTTTAATTTCTACGTGTCTTATTATTGTATGAGAGCATATATAGTAGTGTTGAATTGGTTTATATATTTTTATCCAAATTCGTGTGTAAACACAAAAAGTAAGTACGTAGTCAAATTCTTCTCTCAGATAGATGGGTTTTCAAAACCTTGTACTTATTTATTATCCATGACATGCACAAAATTATATACCATTATCTAGAACAAGATATTCATTATTATTATTATAGCAGTGTGATCTTTATTGAAAATGAAGTTCATATCTACGTTCACATTATGAACCTCTTTTTATTTCCTTTTCCTGCATGCCACGCTTTTTTATTTTTATTTGGGGGGTTTTCAGGAAAATCAATCATCAATTTCATTCAACTTTAATTTTGCTTTCATGTATGATGTATCCATCTTAATCAAATTGTTCATTAAGGATAATGTTTAATAATAATGTACACACCATATTTTTTTTCTTCTTTTGGTTTATTCTAGAAACTATTGAAAGGAATTTCTACAGTAGGTTGTGGTGGTTGAACAATTGTTTATATACAATGACCATTGCGTCTATAATGCGTTATAATGAGGTAGACACTATAGAATTATTAATTAGTACTATATATGTTATTCTTATATTATATTAGAATTTAATTTTGATACGGTGAAATTATATTATTTTTTAATAATTAATTATGAAATCAATAAAAAATAATATTATTTTTTATAATGTGATATTTCATATTCAATGTGTAAAACATCATTATACTCACGGTAAATAAAAATTAAATTTATTGTTATCACGTTATATTATATATAGTAATATATAAAAAAGTTTGCACATGGGACCATGGGCAATAATTGGAGCTATTAAATACTGATCTGAGTTGATTAGGGGAATATTCTTGAGAAGATTTATGGTAGAGTTGGTTAATTACATTACATATACTGCTGCTGCATCAAATAGTTGACCTCCATAAATAATAATCATAGAACTCATTGTTGGTGGATTTCTGAGTCCTAGTCCAGAAAAGAATTGAAACTCTATCTACTGCTGCTGGTTTTGACATTCCTAGGGGCTTTGCCTTATGCCTCTATTCTATTTTATGATTGTCACATCCCTTTGACCAAAAAGTACTAACACCTTCAAAAACAACAAAGCTTATTTAATTTGCATTGTACCTTATTTAAAGGGGTTTACAATTAATAATCTCTATATATAATATATAAATATTTAATTTAATTTGCACAAACTCATCATCATTGACACAATTAATCAATTCTTATAACTACTATCTTACCATTGTCTATGCATGACCTTAAGTAATGTGTGACTCATTAATATGATAAGTTTTTTTTTAAAAAAAAAAAAATCATAGTCAATAGTATTGGATTTAAACCTAAGAGTGAGTTTTTTTTCTTTTTTTTTTTAAAAAATTAATATAAAAACAATTTAAATATCTCAACCCTTTTTATATTAGATTTTTTACATGCAATAGAAGATATAAATAATTGCATTCAAATTTATTTTAACTTTTGTGCTCAAGTTGGATATGATGATGATGGAATTAAATAACTCTTGATGATAAGAAGATTCCTCATCATTATTCTGGTCAAATACATATATAGTCTCATAATATGATTTTAAAGGGGATTCAGCATAGAAAACATTATCCATATAACCTACACTACTCTTGTATATATGCCCTTTTTTTCTGATAGAAAAGTGAAAATAAATTATAAGTTAGCTAGCAATCAAGCAATGTAGTGTATATATCATTAAACATTCAATAGACAACAACAATAATGGTGCCTCTATTTTAAGCGGCAACCATCTTTTTCTTGTTTATGTACAAGCTTTGCTTTTTCGAACACTATGTATTGAGATGACATACCCATACACATACATACACAACATCTTTCATTATTTAAGGTCTAATGTTTACATGTATCATGTGTCAGTTACATATAATAAAGAAGCAGCAATAATACCAAAATGTTTAGTAATTATAGTTAAGTAATTATTCTAAATAGTTATAAATTGTTTATTTTTACTTTTTTTATTTATTAATTACGAATAAAATAAATAATGAATAATATAATAGCCCTATTGGACGATTTGAATTGAATTGAACCATTGCCTTTGTTGTTGTTATCACTCATTTTGGGTCACGTTTGCTTATTAGGTGACATAACAAATTAAAACTTTCTTTATGGTTAAAGAAACAACTACAAAATGATGTAGTATCCATATTCATGCTGATGAGGGCAAATGGCAAAGATGATTGTAGAAATTTGCTAAGATAGAAACAAAGCATTCACCAGATATTATTCAAACTAAAAACCTACTATATCAGAATGAAAATCCAATTAATAATCCTATTACATGTGCCTGGCCATAATTAACAAAATTGCTATAACACCAAATTGATACTAGTTACCTGTAATTCTTTTTGTAAACATCAAATTGATACTCGTATAAAATATGATTTTTTATGTAAATCTGGTGTTTGTTAAAAAAAAATTATGCGAATAATATTATTTTTTTACAAAAATATAATTAAAAACGTTTTTAAAACACAAAATAATTAAATGGTAGTAATAAGAGGGGGCACGTGCCACTTCTTCCTATAAAAGCAAATTAAACCCCCTTCAACAAAAATACTTCCAAAAAAAAAAAATGGTTATTGTTTAGGATTTTTTAAATACATGAACAAAAATATCAATTCACTTATCAATTTAATGGTTAGTTTTTCTAGTAGAGTAAGTTTGTTTTCGTGTATTTACTTTATCTAGTTCATAACGTCATAATTTTAAAAATATTATGTCTATATAAAAAATCAATTATATATATAATATTGTGATCCATCCCCTATAACTCAATAGAGTATGGTTCTAAGACTTATTTAATCAACAAATCTAGACTAATTGACTCAGCATATTCTGAACTCTAATATTATTGCATTATAATTGGCCACTCATCACTACTATGTTTTGATTCTACATTTTATTTAATTCTAATATTGATTATTTTTTTTATCGAGTGTTGGAGGGCATTTACATGTACTTCTCCCGCCATCCCTTTCTTCAAACGGAAATGATGCTCATCCGTTAGGAAAGAAGACTGTCTTTGCTCCATGGACGAGTTCCTCCTCTGGAATTAATTCTTCCTCAACCAATGTCATATATGCCATAACATATTTTATTTAATTTATTTAATACCTAAGTTATATATATTATGTCAACTATCTCATAGTTATTAGAATCGAACCGTGAATTGACTCGTTGATGGTACTGGGTCACTGAATCACTAGTTCAACTGTTGGATTGCTAATTGAATCGTGGCCCATTAACTACTAAATAATATAATTAGCTTTCTTTCAAAGTACAAAGTGTTACTCATAGGTCAGTGGCGTTATGCCTGAATCCCAAGCATTAGGAAGGGGGTTCTCCCCAGCATCCTCATTTTTTTTTAGAATTTCCAACCTATAAAGATGGTAGTCTACGGTGCACTTGCAGAGAGAGGAGCGCAATAGACTTGCCCAGTTATAACTTTTACAAATCTTTCCATTTTCCAATTCGATTCGATCCATTCGTTCGTAAAGCTATTTACTTAATCGCAGACATTTCGGGAACACCTATAACAGAGGGACAAATAGTCAATTTTGAAAGAACTTATTGTAAACCTCTTTCAGATATGAATCTACTTGATTCAGAAGGAAGAACTTGCATCAGTATCTCAATTTGAATTCAAACGTGGGTTTGATTCAGGCTTCATGTTCTGAAAAATATTTATCATCCGAAAAAAGGAAAAAACAGAGTCCTTATCTAAAAAAATGTCTTGAGAAAGGGTAGATGTATAAAATCTTTCAACGGTGCGGTTTGATTAGACCGATTCACAAAAAATTTAATTGGTTTTGTCAAGTCTGACCGGTTCAAACCGGTTTAATAGTCAAAATGATGTTAATTTCGGACTGGATCGATATGGGGTTCAGTTTTCCAGTCGAATCAAACGGTTTAGTACGGCTTTGATAACTATGAACTATCTACTTTCTCCCCAACGATATTTTCATTTATTCTTTCGCTTTCACTTCTTTTTTTTTTTAAGGCTAACCGTCAGTGAGACAGTAGTGTCTTATATTAGTTATTTAATCTAAGCAAGCCCTAATTGGTAAATTGATTAAGGCCAAATGGCTGAGAATAGAAGGGTGAGAGAGAGAGAGGTATGAGGTCCCCATTCCCAAATTGCAATTCCCAATTCATGAAGCATCTCTGTAACACCACGTGACACCTCATGTTTCCAATAAGTCCTTCTCCTACCAAACTACCCCCCACACACACATAATCTCTCCCCAGAGTATCTCTGATTATGACTTCACTTAAAACTATTTCAAATTCACAACAGATTATTCGTTTCCTCTAATCCATTATTTCACTTTTATCTATGTTTTCATTGTTTCCCCATTGCTCGCTTATTTCATTACAATAACTAAATCCAAATTTAATTAGGCACAATTAACACACTCCTAGTTACAATATATATAATACTAATGTTAAAAGTTATAAAAGTTCACTGAATTTTTATTCCATTGAATAATACCTACTACTACTACCTACTAGATTCCAAATATAAATATTAGTTTAAATTAATGGATGGGTTGGTTGTTGATTTCATAAAGAATTTTTTTTTTTTTTGGGTGTCTTTTCATAAAGAAATTAAATACATGTATTGGAAGCTTCCTTCTTTTTTTTTTTTTTTTTCAAATAAATAAGGTATGCTAGCTTATCCCAATATATAAACATATTGGCAAGCAATTTGCTAATTATTTATAATAATCCGAAATTAAATTTGAAGCTAGCTTTAAGGCTTAAGCCGACACATACATATATTCAGTTATTTAATTATATCATGAGTTAATTAAGTTAGCTTTAATAATAACGTCTTTTCTTTATGATGGTGATGGAGGAATAGTAGGTAACAACAAATTAAAGGTTGTAGTAGTACTCTATATATTTTATGATAAGGATGCATGAATGAGTTGTTATCAAATGAGTTATGCTCTTTTTTCATATTGTTGTGATGGCGGATTAGTAAAGGTTATCATTTCTATTTTATTCGAATAAAATAAAAATAATTCAATAAAGATGCCTTAAGCAATAATCAACCACTCAGAACGTGACACTACTACTACTGCTGCCTATTGATATATTATAGTATGCCACAATGATTGATTCTTGGAATAGAGTTAGGGTGTGAATCTTTGGGAGCAAGATTTTGCATTGATGGCTTCATTTCAAGAAAATATTATTATTAAGCATTTGATTGAAGGAAAAAACCCTTTTTGTGGTACCATTAACTTTCATTCTTTCCATCTCAATCTGCTTCACAATTTAAGAACCTGTTGGAACATGTAACTATCCCCATCAAAACATGTGAAACGTTTTTGGTATCTTTCGTTACTACTGTCGATGATTTTATTATTAAGATTCTTATGCCCCTAGCTCTAATCAGATTTTTTAATTTAATTTTTTTCAGGAGAATATATGATTAGGATCAGGAATTGAGAGATTCTAATTAATATTTTTTAATGTAAATAATCATCGAATAATTTTATTTATAAAAAAAATTAGTCACTAAAATTAATCATCAATATATTAGTGACTGATTTTAATATAAATCTAATATAAGTTATATATTCTGACATCTCATAATCAGAATATCTTACTTTAATTTCTAGCCAACGATTTTTTTTCCGTCTATTTATATTGTATAATTATGTATGTTCATATCTATCTATGTATACACACTCTAATAATCTAGTACCAAACAAAGAAAGAAAGAAAAAACTTCTAATTAACGAACTAGATAGGTATACTTTTCTAGCAAAGTCACACTTTGTGTTTTGTAGCTTTGTATTATGTTATTTAAGGAACTAGGTTTCACATCTAAATACAGGCATAAATGTTTTTCTCTCCCTTTTATATCGGTTTTTACTTCTTTTGCAAAAACAATAATTGGTAAAAGAAAAAAAGTAAAAACTCAAATATAATTAACTCAAAGCTAAGCTGATGAAAGTCTTATCAGCCGAATAGAATAGTCAACGAGTATTTGTTTATTTGAACTAAGGTAGCAATATTTCATTTCATATAAAAGTACCAATGCAACCTTAGTCAATTATCCCATGTGCATATGAATTGGTTGGACCTATTCCTGCCACGTCATATTATATTTTTCTTTCTAATCCAAATTGCCCCAATCAAATGGCTCGTAATTTTACTAATCATTTGTATTATTATATCTTGCTGTTTTTGTTTACATAAATGCAGTTGATGGAACACGTCAATGATGAAAATAAATTTAAACGATAATGGTACCTTTTGGAGGATAAGAAAGGGTGGGTAATCCAAATTAAGGCAAAGTAACTGATGGGGTCTACTTTGTCACTTACAAAATACCTTTTTCATTCCCATAATTTTTTTCTTCTTCTTCTTCTTTTGTCTTATTTTAATTTTTTATGACTGTGCTCTAAAACAAGTACCTAGCCACTGAAATTCTCCCACAGATAAGGGACATCCACCCCTTGTTTTGGGTCATTTAACTTCCAACATCGCTGGTGCTTTGCAATTCAAAAGCTTACGTACATTTCATCATATATGAAAATTTGACATCAACTTCTTTTTTTTCTAATATCTCAACAAATGGAGAACTATACACAAAATTAATTTTAAATTTCTCACATTTTCTTAAAACAGATTAATAAAATCACTACTAAAATATAGTAACCTGTGAAAAAATAACCAACTCACTATAGTGTGTATAATAAATTAAAACATATTAAGTAAATTATTATGATACCACTCTTTTAAAAAATTTAGAATAATAAAAATAAATAACATGAATAATTGTATTTCTAAATTTCAATACAGTAATTCTATCGTCATTTTGTTTACATATGCTTCTTTTAATTTTTTTAATTTGCCCTATGAAATTTGTTTTTTTTTTTTTTTTGTTCAACAAGGTTTGATTTTTAGATATTCTAGTCATAAATATCATATCATAATATCACTTATTAAAAATATTTAAATTAATAAAAAGATGCAATATGAATAATTATATATCTAACATAAATATTTTCATAATAACTTTGATACAAGAAAAATAAATTTCAATTAGTGGTTTATTTTTCCAAACAAATAATATTATTTTAAATATTATAAGTAGGATAACATATGCAAATAAAATGAATGCTATGAAATTTAAAATTGAAAGAGTATAACTCAATTATAGTAGAAAACTCAAGTGTATATATTATAGCACATTTAATATATTTGAAAAAAATTAAATATAGATGTTATTTTTTTAAAAAAAAGTCTTGATAGCCAATATATTTGAGAGCAAATGTACTTGTGTTTATGGTATCTGAGTTACAGATGATAACATATATATTATATGGTGATAATTCTTATTTTATTTGGATAATAATATTTTTTAATTTCGAATGATAAATTTTTAAATTTTGGATGATAATTTTGTTATTGACTCCATAAAGATTTCTAACTCTGTTCTTTTTAAAAATATGAAAGGGTAAGAAATTAAATTTTTTATCTAAAAATTTTAAAAAATAATTAAAAAATGGGTCAAGAGTTTTTTTTTTTTTTTTTATAACAAAGAGTTAAAATTTGTTAAATATATATTAGTGAATTTATGAAATTAGCAGTGATGATCATTAATTTTAGGTTGTAGCTGGCTAACTTCACTTTTGTAGCTACCAGCGATAAATGTGGCATCATAACTTCCCTCAACTCAACTCAACTCAATTATCTGATCTCCTATCCAATCCCCTCCAACATGGTCATGGTCCCATCCCATCATCACATGTTACAACTAATCCAACGCTTCACAATCCCCCATCTCATCATAACACTTAATCCCACCACTCAATCTCTCTTTAATTAGCATGCACTCCATTCCTTTTTTTCTTTTTTATTTATTAAACCTTCCATTTATTTTCACAAAAGCTGCTCGCTTCTCCTGTGGTCCCCAAGCTAAAAAGTACTACATGTTTTTTTTTCTTTCTTTCTTTTCTAAATTCAATTTAATATTTTATGTCTTAGGCATACTAATGAAAAGCGATAGATGGGTATTTAAGTGATTTTGCACTGTTGATGAGGCATTTTGGTCAATTACAGAACTTTCCAGAAACAGAATCTTTACCCTTACTCCAGACACATTTACGAAAACACCCCTGGGTGCTTGCAAGGCCATTTTGGTTTTTAGAGGCAGTGATTCTAAGCGAGAGCATCCACAACCTGAGCTTACACGCAAAGCAGGGAAGCTTCGCCTTCGGACTGTCCGCAATAGTAGTATTAGGTTTCGTGTACAGCATAGCTGCATTTATTGCGTGTCCCTCACTCGTATAATTAAAAAAGTCATATTTTGTCACTTCATGCCTCTGTTAAAATAACTCCCAAATATGAAAACACATACCTTAGTCAATCATATCTTTTCTATTTTAATTTTACTTCACATTTGGACGGTTTCTTTGAATTCAAGCCGAACCGAGCCGTAGAACAAATTAGAATAAGGTTGACATAGTCTTCTAGCCAAGCCGCCAAACATAGTGTGAAAGCTTGATTTTGCTGACTATGTTGAATTCTAATGATTAGCCCAACCTCCGCGTAACAAAAAGCTCAAAAGCTCAAATTAGCCAATAGAATCAGGAGAGAGAAAAAAAATCCTCACCGTGAAACCATAATCCCATTACCACCTATGGTTTTTTTATTTATTTTTTCATTATTACGAAATAATTAAGAGAAAGAAAGTTCCAAAGGAATTAGCCAATTTGCAGAGAACAGAGAAACATCTCGTGAGGTTCAACAATTGTTATAGGTTAGGCGCTGGGGTCCTCTACCCTAGTCCTCTGCTGCCCTTAGGATGGGACATACTTCAACTCCACTACAGAACATGTTGTAACCGCCAGCTATTACCGTTCTGGCCACCACCCCAAGTCACGAACACAGAGTCCGCGAAACCATAGCCTTATCCTCACGCCGCGTGTACCCTCTCACTCTCCTCATCATGCCACGTGTCGGCCCCACCTCGTCCCATCGCATGACGCTTTGGTCACGCATCCTGGTGGTTCACTAACATTACGGAAGTCACTTCGCATGTGACCATCCCTCCCAAGCGAAAACCCCGATATGCCCCTTTCCTACTTCACCCCCGGGGCCACACCGAACGAGGGCAGCCTCGTATATTCCCTACCATGGGCCTTAACTAACTGCAAGGTAGGTGAGAGTTATCCTGTACAATTCGGCAGTTGAACAGAAAAAGTACACATGCATCTGGGGCTTTCTGATTTCAAGCGAGTCCCCGTACTTTGACGGTTCTAAGTAAACGACGAATACAAAGAGGGAAAATCAACGGCTAGATGTCAACCGTGTGAAAACAATCCAAACCCAGTCTTATCTCACGTGATCATTCCCTTCTTCCTGCTACTTTCTTTCACTCTGACCGGTACAGGGGCCAGAACCTCATCGATAACACCGTCATCCCAATTTACCAAAGTACCCTCTATCCACATGATGTAACTACCTAATTACCCCTACCTTTGACTCTGTACCCGCCATTAAATTCCTACAAACAATAACGGCAACTCCGTCTTAACGGCGAAATGTTCAATCGCGTTTACACTCGAAACGCGTTTTGGAATGTGGACGGCAAGTTTTGTTTTCGTTGAACAACCTAACAACCACCACTTCTTCTCCACAAAGACTCTTTTAATTTTATTATTTATTTATATTTATATTTATTATTTATATTTATATTTAATTTAATTTATATATTTTATTTACAATTTGACGCGAGTGAATTAATTAAAAAAGGTCAAAATTTCCAATTATTATTCGGTTTTCAGAGCTAATAATAATAAAGCGCAAATTATTATTTTGGAGTATAAAACTATAAATTATCCCATCCTTACCCTTTTTCGGTTTTCTAAGCATTCGTTTCCTCTCTTTCCTCATCCACTGTTTCTCTCCGTTTCTCTCACCTCGCCGGGAAACCTCTTCCCTCGCCGGAAAACAGCTTCTGTCTTCGTCGACCCCGTTCTCCGCCACCGGAGAAAATTCCTCACCGCCTCCCTATCGAAACGCTTGCATTCCTTTCGCAATTCGCCGTGGTTGCTTCAACAAGACGGTTGGATCTCCCGGCGACGTGGTTCTGGCCTTCTACTCGGTGCTCTTCGAGAATGTGGGGAGCCTCGTTGTGGTTTTAGCCTCGCTCTTAATTTGCAGCGTTCTGGATCGTGATTTAGGGTTTGGCTCTGTGATTTGGATTCGGTTTTGTTGTTGTTTTTCCTCTGTGATTCGTTTTGTTCCAGTGAGCGAAGACGGAGAACTACAGGGAGCGGCTTCGTAATGAGATGGTAGGTCAATCATGCTTTATTTGAATTTTTTTGCTCCTTCTTTTGATTTTTTCTTTGATTCTTGAAGGCTTGAAAAACTCTATGCAAAATGCATTTTCATCCGGTGTATTTTCAGATCTCGGACATTATTGTGCTCTGTTACGGTTTGGATGGGGTTTCTCCTATTTTATTAGCTTAAATGATGAACTTGTTTCTGTTTTTGTCAAAACACATGCGGTTTCATATTTTTTTTTCTCCTCTTCTTTTTCATGCTTTGCTTGGACCAATTTACAATTCATGTTACGGATTGATGTGTATGGTGCATTTTGCAGAAGTTATGGTTTTTCTTTTGTTCAGTGAATGGTATAGCTGTTGTTTGGAAATTATATTGAACAGGGCTCTTCTATCTTATTTTCCCTCTTTTTTCTGGAAGGGAATTTCGAGAATTTAGTTTAATCAAGGGTCAATAATTTTATTCTGGGTCTTTCTTCTCTTTTTGCCTATGTGGAATTTATGTGGTTCGTTGTATTTTCCTATATGTGTTTAATAGTATTATCTTTTGTTTATTTTGTTTGATTGGTTTGTGTTAAGGTGGCGGTAATGATGTTGAGAGGAAGAAACTTTACAAATTTCAGCGCATGCATTTGTTGAATGTGTCTATAAGATTATTGTCTGCTGACCCTTCCATATTTCCTGTACCGATTTATGAGAAACTTATTTTTTATCCTTTCTACTGGCGATTTACTTTCCATAGGACGTGATTCACGACTAGGCTTAGCTAAGAAGGCAGTTTTGACCTTGGTGATTTTGATTCAGCCCTAGTCATCTAGGTGTTGACTCCTAATTGGTGTATTAACATGCCAAGAGAAGATCAGTTTGTTTTTGGGCCCTGAATTATTTTTAGTTTGTTTGGGTTGACAAGTTTATTCCCTTCTTTCTTTTGAACAAAATTCTTTCCCGGATGGAGTTAGCTAGTGCATCAGAAACGGCGCTATGCATTGACAATCTTTTGTTCTATTTTTGAAGAATTAGTAGGCAATGCCCTGCCTGACTACATGCAAGTTGATTTGAAGTTTTAGTGATGCTCTTTAACTCTGTACGTTAGTCTGTTCATTGTTGATTCTTTGTGTATGTGAAGTTTCACAGTTTTGTGGTATTTTGCTTCCTTTTGTGTGGTCATCTTCATTCTAATATTACCATCTAATCTGAGTGTGAAATGATGAACAATCTAACAGGTGGAAGGGAGAGTTCGGTTATCTAAGGAAGCTAGAAATGGGTTAGAAATTTTGAAGCATAAAAGGCTTCAGCGGGCAAAGGCTTCAACTGACACAAGTGTAGCAAACATGATGAACAGAAGTGGAGGAGATGCTCTAAGAGCATCAGCATCATGTGGTGTGAGATTGCATGGTAATGCAGATGCCTTTTCCAAGCGCAAGGTGGATAAGTTTGACACAAGTAATCTTGATTGGATTGATAAAATTCCAGAGTGCCCTGTGTATTCTCCAACAAAAGATGAATTTGAGGATCCTTTGGTTTATTTACAAAAGATAGCTCCTGAAGCTTCTAAATATGGTATAATTTTGCTTAATTGAATCTTAATGTTTGTTTCACTGTGTATTTGCTTTAGCATTTTGCATTGATATTCACAAATTCACAATGTTAGACATTCCATTGCCTGAGTATTTTCTCAAATCGAGCTTTTGGGTGTCTCAGGATGATCATGTAAAAAAGATAACTGCAAGAACTAGGCATGGAGGATGTTATAGCTTTAACTGCATTCACCCACAAACTTAGTCTTTTTCCTTTTTTAAATAAAAATATTAATGCAAGTTTACATTTTAGAAAATTTCCAGTTTAGCCAACAAAATTATTGTCTATGAATCTGTAATGATGTACTTGACTCAGTCTAAGAAACTATTGATGAACAACAAGGCAATCTTTCATACATTCCATTCTAAACTCCTGAACATTTTGGTTTCACCTCTATTCCCTTTATTATACTCCAAAGAAAAATAGAATTAACAAGGCATTTTTTTCCCCTTCCAATCTTGCATCCTTGCTTCATATGTGAATATAATTGCTCCTTCATACAAAATTCTCTTCTGCTGACTTTTGGTGTGTTATTCAGTTGTAAATTCTCTTCTGCTGAAAATTTGGAAGACATCAATAATTTTAAGGGTTCAGCTTAATGAAATGAAAGTTCCCTATATTCATGTTTATTTTGCTTCCCATTTTAGGAAAATGGATATATGTGAGTCGCGGCATTTGACAACCGTGACAATTCATTATGAGCTGAAAAGGGCATGTAGATATGACTTAAGTTTAACTTCACATTCCTCATTTATCCCTTGCATATTTATGAGAAATCAATTGGTTGATAAAAATGTTGACCCCCTGTTATCATTTTGATAAAAATACCAGGTATATGCAAGATTATTTCACCTTTGAGTGCTTCTGTTCCTGCTGGAGTTGTTTTAATGAAGGAGAAAGCCGGATTCAAGTTTACAACTAGAGTGCAGCCCCTTCGCCTTGCTGAATGGGATACTGAGGACAAAGTTACCTTTTTTATGAGTGGCAGGTCAGTTTCCATACTGGGAATGTTAATGTTTATAATTACAATTTAAAATGATATTTTCGTTTACTGATACAGTTATATTTGAACCAGAAATTATACATTTAGGGATTTTGAGAAAACAGCAAACAAGGTTTTTGCACGAAGATATTGCAGCTCTGGATGTCTTCCTGCCTCCTACTTGGAGAAAGAGTTCTGGCAAGAAATTGGTTGCGGGAATATGGAAACAGTTGAATATGCATGTGATGTTGATGGCAGTGCCTTCTCATCTTCTCCTTCTGATCAGCTTAGTAGAAGCAAGTGGAACTTGAAGGTGTTAATTTACTATGTCTTTTTTTCTCTTTGCCCTTTCCTTTAAAAACATAACTTCTCTTTATTTTTGAAAGACTAGAAGAGGAAATATTCTAACTTAATAGATGCTGAATTGTTTGATCTTGGTATTTTGATTAGTGTACTGAATACTTTTTCTTTTATTACTCGTAGAAACTTTCCCGGTTGCCTAAATCTACTTTGCGGCTCTTGGAATCATCAATTCCAGTAAGTTTTTTGAGCCTTTTGTTTTGGCTTTGCTTTCTTTGTTTTGGATGACACCAACATTTTCCTTACATTTTTTAACCTGACTAACACATGGTTTTATTTCAGGGAGTAACGGAACCCATGTTGTACATTGGAATGCTTTTTAGTATGTTTGCTTGGCATGTTGAGGATCATTATTTGTACAGGTAAATGTTACTTTGGCTCTTAATAATTCTGGATAACATTATTACTAATACGGAATTCTCCTTTTTTAGATGTTTAATGGTATAAATATATTATCCTGTTATTGCAGCATTAATTATCATCACTGTGGAGCATCAAAAACATGGTATGGTATTCCAGGTCATGCAGCATTGGATTTTGAAAGGGTTGTGAGAGAACATGTGTATACTAATGATATTTTATCAAGTGATGGGGAAGATGGAGCCTTTGATGTTCTCCTTGGGAAAACAACACTATTTCCGCCAAATATTTTGTTGGAACATGAAGTCCCAGTTTACAAGGCTGTTCAAAAGCCTGGGGAGTTTGTGATAACCTTCCCTAGGGCATACCATGCCGGCTTCAGTCATGGTTAGATTTGCTCATTGCCGTACACTTTTAGTTCCAAGAATACTATGTCCCGCTTCCATCTCCCACCCAGTTAGTTAATACATGAAAAATTAATGTTGCGTATCTTAATTTAAATTATAGGTTTCAACTGCGGAGAAGCTGTGAATTTTGCAATTGGTGATTGGTTTCCATTAGGAGCTATTGCCAGCCGGAGATATGCACTGCTTAATAGGATTCCGTTGCTTCCCCATGAAGAACTTCTATGCAAAGAAGCCATGCTTCTGTATGCATCTTTGGAGCTTGAAGATTCAGACATCTCTACAGGCTTGCCATACCAGCATTCTATTAAGGTTTCTTTTGTTAATTTGATGCGTTTCCAGCATTGTGCACGTTGGTTCCTAATGAAATCAAGAGCATGTATAAGTGTCTCTTCTCATTCCCATGGCGCAATTCTCTGTAGCGTCTGCAAACGTGACTGTTATGTAGCTTTTGTTGACTGCCACTGTCACCTGCATCCAGTATGCCTACGACACGGTAAGATTTGCTAAAAAATATCAACAATGATGTCAATTATGTTTTGTTGTTATGCTTGTCCTCTGCGATGTTTTTTTTTCAAGCATGATTGTAGTCTTGGGTGTGTCTTGCTGATTCCCGTTTTTAATGTCTCCAAAATTTTGATGATCCAGATATTGAATCCCTTGACTTAACTTGTGGGAGCAAATACACACTTTTCGTGAGGGAGGATATCACAGATATGGAAGCTGCAGCGAAGTATTTTGAGCAGGAAGATGGGATAGTTTCGCAAACCCGAAGTGACCAAAACATGTATTCCTATCCGTTGTCAAATATGTTTTGGAAAGCTGAGGCAAATGGATACGTACCGTATTGTGATCTGAAACTTGATTCTGTTGTTGAATTTTATACAACTCCAGAGCAGACAACAAATAATCAAGAATGTGGTACACAAAGTCAATTTGTTTCCAGACCTAGTTTGGAGTATTGTATGCCAGAAGCGCCTGAGGCTGCAACCACTCTTTGTTCTCTTTCAGAACCTCTTGAATCCTCCTCTGCAATAAAAAATGTAAGTCCTATAAATGTGGTCCTTGAATATTATCCATATTGCTTCGGGCTTAGAACAGCAATTATTCCTAAACTACACCCCCCTTATGCGAATTCCTCTTTGTAGGCTGAGGGGCATGTGAGCTTGAAGCTACAAAGCGGTGCTTTTGAAGAGGAAGGTGGTGAAAGAACATTTAAGAATGAACGTGAATCTTCCCCATCCCCTGGTCAGTATCATGAAAGCTCATGTAAACCACAGGGTGATCTTCATAGGTCTGACGCAAAGCCCATTGTGGATAATGAGAGTGATGATTCTGATTCGGAGATGTTCAGGGTAAAGCGGCCTTCTTCACTGAAAGCAGAGAGGAGAAGTGCAAATGATGCTTTGTCTCTGAAGTATTCTGAGCAGCAGGTATTGTAAAAACATCAATCAATTCTTTTGTGAAACCAATTTTTGTTGTACGAATGCATGCATTGACGACGATAAATCAACCTGTTTGAACAGGGACTGAAACGATTGAAGAAAGTCCTTCCCGAAGGAAGAAGTGGGCAACCAACGGAATCAATGAGAAGCAGTGAATCAAGTCAAAAATCCAGTCAGGCTTTTCGTAAAGTTGATGGTGAAATTTCGTCAAGGGAGAGATTCACAGGGGCAAACAACAACATTCCCATTTCTGTAAGATATAAGAAGTTTGGTAATGACGTGATAAGTAGGCAACGAGATCACTACCGGAAAGATAAGGTGCAGCAGACTATTAGGGAACCGCCTTCCATTGAGATCGGAGCAAAGCGGCTTAAAGTCCGAGGCCCCTCATTTTTAAGTTTAGAAAGCAGACTGAATTGAAGGGTTCAAGTTTGCCTGAAAACCATCGAGAGTCTGATTTTGCTAACTTCATTTAGCTAATGGGCTTTCTAACACCAACATCAACAACAACAAATTGCAAATGATTGATTCCGGAAGCAGCGGCAGACAAATTTAACCAATTAGGATAAGATTTACATTCTTTGTGCAGGGCCTAACATTTCGGGCATTCTGCATGGGGTGGTGATCCTTTTGGGTTCTCGGGCTGAGGTCTTTTTCCAACTTTGGCTGGTGAACTCGTGACCTGCAAAGCTTAGACTTTAGACAATTCGGTTAGTGACTTCTATTTCGGTGTACATTTTATTTTATTTTTTACTTCTAATCAGCACTCATTTAGGTCTTCTTAGGAACCTGGGTCTCTTCATAGTTTTCTCATTTTATGCCTATCAGCTGCTTCCCCTTTTTAATGTTCATTCATTCTTTTTGTAGCAATAGGTCATTGTACCTAGAACTACTTGAATAAAATTAAAAAAGAAATCCCTCATTTTCTCTCTCTCCATCTCCATCTCCATCTCCTTTACTTTATTTATTTTTTGGCCTGCCAACAATGGCAAATAAAGTGGAATGCGCCTGTGGTTGTAAAGTTGTAATTTGGTATCGATTTCATGCCCTATTCTTAGTTAACGAATTCAATATATGTCGGTAAGCTACATGACTCCTATGAATGATGTGTCTTCCTAACTCCCATGCTGAATTATGATTTTGTTGTTTCATTAACAATCCATCAAAAGCTTTTCATACAAATCTTTCCTAGTTTCCATGCATTGTAAGTTATTCATATTTTAAAAACAATTCTGTAAACTTTTTCCCAATAATCTTTATTACCATTTCCTGCTAAATGACAACATCTCTACAAAGTAGGAAGGCCGGTTTGAATTTTGATTCTGCCATGTAGCCACCTATCCACAAATGTTTATTGCTACAAGCAACATGTGATTTGACTCATATACTACTTTCATAGTGACATTAATTTTTTATATGATTTATGCACTTTCCTAACTTGAACACTCGGACCATATTTTTTATGTGTACTCAATTCATAGTCGACAGATGGCAGGTCTTTCATGTGAATAACAGCTTTGGCAACCGCAAATTAGGGTTGATATTTAAATTAGTACCTAAAAAAGATTACGAATGAAATCATTCAGTTATTAAAATAAGAACACGATATATGCAGAGTTTTACTTCAGACGTCACCAGTTAATAGCGATGTGTCATAAGACAAATTTGATTAATGTTAATTATGGAAATCAAATTGATTCATCTGAATCCACAGTTAGTAAAAGGTAAAAACATGTTGATTCATATTTTTTTTAAAAAATGTAATTTGTTGAATTTTTCTAGTTGTTTGTACGGGTTTGACTCACATTATTGAAAAACAGAACAAAAGACTAACCACAAGTCCACAACCAACATAATCACTAATCAGAGAATACAATAAAATAATAGCAAAAAAGATGATAAAATATTAGGGGGGAAAAATAAATGATAAAAATAATTGATATATAATTTTATGTATCTACCTAAGGGTGTGTTTGGAAAGTATAATGAGATAAGAAAAGAATTCTTTTCTTAAAAAAAATTGAGTTGAATTCAATTCTCTTCACAATTTTTATGTTTGGAATGAATTGGTTAAATGTAGAATAGAATTAAACTAAGTTTTATAGATTGACAATTTTAACCTTATTATTCTTATCAATTTTTCATTCTTTCCCCTTCTCCATTGACACCATTTATCACCTTTTCAACTTCATTCTC
>JASCZI010000398.1:16025-32462 GCA_036250425.1 Stylosanthes scabra
ACCATTACTTACACCCAAATAGACTATAAAACAGGTATTACCCAAACTTGGCAATACCCATTCTGCCGTTAGAAAAACACACTCCATTCAGGGTAGTGTAGGTTGGGTCGGCTCGGTTTTGGACAGGACAAATTATCATCCCTACCCGTTAACAAAAATGGACAAAACATGTTGATCCTAATTAACCGGTGAAAATGGCACGTTATGCTCGCCCGTTCATATTTTATTTTCTTAAAAAATAATTAATATTATTTCCTGTATATTTTTTAATTAGACCCAAAAAGTCAATTTAACTACTAAAGAAATTTGTTTTTTCAAGTTTTTTTTCTTAGGAAATGACATCTTTTATCGAAATTTTTATTTTTAGAGTTAAAAATTGAATTTTTTCTAAAATAAATAAACAACTAATTAAATGGGCGAACACATGTAATTCGTTAGGCTAGCCATAATCAGGTTATGCTGAAAATTTTGAGTTGTGAACAAACAGATAAGCTCACGCTTTTAATTATCCCAACAAAAATGACGAATACCGGATGATATCTACATATATTACATTAAAAAAATAATGTTATACAATTCAAATATAATTTAATATGATCTAACATACATATTAAATATACACACACGTTAAATGAAAATAAAACTAAAATAATTTTCAATATAATAAAATAATATAATTCTTAATAAATTCATATTTATAAAAATTTAGTGAGTTCTCAAACGATAAATTGATAAAAAAAAATCAAATGAATGATTATCTAAAGATGTATAAATTGATTATGTATAGGGCCGACAAAACGAATCGAACTTATCGAGTCAACTCAACCAGTTATTAACAGACGTACTTTACCCAGAAAGATTAGGTACGTTAAAAACGCGAGCTAAACGGATGAGTCTGATTAATCCAGAGAAAATGTCTGGTTAAACAGGACATCTCGTGGGCTGACTTTTTAGCCAATTTAAATATTTTAAAATATTTTTACCGTTTTGTGTAAAAAAAAAAATTAGAGTTTAAAATAAGAGTTTAATTTTTCGAGAATAAATAAAAAATATTATAACCTGTTTAATCCGTTGGGTTAGCTATGAACGATCCAGGTTAAAAAAGTTGTATTCTGTGAATAAAGCGGGTTTAAACAATAGACATAAATTAAATGGGTCGGGTTAATTTGTTTGATCGACAACCTTAATTATGTGCTTTAAAGTAAATCACTATACGGCATAATATTATTAGCATATTCCTGTAAAAGAACATATAAATAGTTTTTTTTTAAAAAAAAACAAAAGAATAGAACACGTCATTTTAAATTAATATTAATAATAATATTAATGACACAAAATATTAAAATAATATTTGTAATTTAATTGAAATATAGTATTATTTGAATAAAACGTCGTAAGATTTGATATTAATTACTGATAATTTATTAATTGATTTGATCAATTGATTTTATAATATTTATGTTAATTAGTTATTAATTGATTTCATTTAATGATTTAAGAAAAGTAAATCGGAAAACACCCTCAGGAATTGATCATGTCAGCGCTCTATCGCTAAATTTATAAATTCGATTTTAATATTATATAATAAATAATAGATAGATAGATAGATAGTAGACAATAGATTTAATTAGTTAAAGTTGACATTACGAAAAAACCTACAACCAAGATACCATACGATAATAAGATGTGCAAAGTGATCATTTTTATGGTTGAAATTAGATTTGGTCGCCAATGATCTGTAGCTCATACAGGATTACCCCGTTTACGTTATAAGAAGTTTCAAATTCGAACATTTCCTTATGGTATAAAAAAAATTTTGTTTGGTCATTGAGTTAAAATTCAAAGTGCTTTATTTTGTATTTTCTTACTATATTTAAAATAAAAAATTCATCTGATATGTGGCCATTAAAAAAAATTAAAATTCTTAGCCAAACCATGCGATGCAAATTTGTATATCAATTAAAGAAGAAAAATTTTGTAAAGAAAAATTATAAGGTCGAGGAGATAGAAAAAAAGAAAGGAAAAATAAAATGCTTATTAAATATTAAGATATCATTAATGATTTAAATAAATTACAACTTTATTAGCTAGAATAAATAGTAGAAGATTTGATATTAATGAGTGATATTAATTGCTTTGATTTAATGATTTAAGAAAAATATATCGAGAAACACTCTCACAGAAGCGTGCCATGTCAGCGCTCCATCATTAAGTGCATAAACTCGATTTTAATATTATATAATAGATAATAGATAGATAATAGATAATAGATGAATTTAACTTCAGATTTAATAGTATAAAAAAATATACATAATCATTCAATCAAATCTATATGTTTAGATATTTTAATACTAAAATATCAATTATTATCAATCATTTTCTATAACTAATTTGGATTGATGTAATAAGAATTTCATTAGTCCACTTAATTAAAATATTATTAATAACAAGATTAAATAAATAAAGTAAAGGGGCAAACAAATATTCTAGATGAATTATGTTAGTTGTATATAAAAAATTAGTCACTAAATTAATAATCAGTATAAAATATATGCTAAAATAAAAACTATTAAAAATAACTAATTGCAAAATTTATCCTTTTTTAATAAAATGCTGATTTTAAAAATCATTGTAACGTTGACGATATTTTGATAGAGAAAAGGACAGAGATACTTTTGATTTTCACCCTAAATCATAAGGATCAATTGAATATTGTACTTATTTCAAAATTTTACGTAATCTTTCAATTATATTCATATAGTTAGATGACTTAATATTAAAATAATAGATATAATCAATCACTTATATTACAATTGAAATATAATACATTATTAATTCGAATAGAGTATATTTTATGTTCCTCAACTTTATTAAAAATTTGAAAAATATTCTTAAAATTTAATCTATTTTAATTTTGTCCCCAAATTTCTATTGATTTTAAATTTACCTTATTGTTAAATTTTTTACGGTCAATATTGGGTCAACATTTTCTTTTCTAATTTACCATTCTTTTTTATCCTAACCCTAGCTTACCTCTCTTTTTCCACTCCTAGTTTTTCCGGTCAGTACCACCCCTTCACTCTCCGCCTTCATCTTCAATCAACAAAACAACCACCCCCACAACAACCACCCAACCTCAACCTACCTCACTGCATGCCTATCCCCACCCCTTCCCCTCAACACTCACCACCTCATTGCAACAAGAAGGAAGACCTGCATCATCTTCATCTAGCTTGAGCTTGCACTTAGCCAAGTCAACTAGATTCTGAATGTAAGAAATGAATATGAGTGACTAACTAATTATTTGTAAACAATCTTAACAATTCATTTAATAATTAACAGTGTGACAAAATTGAAAACATTTAAATTTTTTGGAATTAAAATAGGATAACTAAAACGTTAGGAAACAATTTAGAATTTGGCCTAAACGTTAAATATCAAAATAGTACTTTATCGTTAGAAATAATATGAAATGCAAATTGAATTGAGACCAAATATTTGAGTAACAAATAAAATAAATGATGATGTAATTTTTTATGGTACCAAAAATAGAATTGAAATTAAAATCAGCATTAAAAAGATTCTCTAATAAATCGTGTCGTACTTAATGCATAATTAATGAATTAAAATATAACTTTTAACCTCATATTTTATTTATATAGTTTACTATTAATATTGATGATATAAAAATTTTTACACAATTATTCAATCACTTACTATGAAATATATTACATTAGTTTCTTAAGTTAGTATACATAAAACATTTTTTCACAATCATCATAATTACGATACAATTGCAAACACAATTAAAATCATTAATGAGTTTTAAATTAAAGTTTGACCTAATTTTACAAATTGTATTAATTTTGCGGAAAAAATGGGATTCTCTTTTTAAAAACCATGCATTTTTATGTTAATGATATAAATTTAAGTTTCTAAGATTTTTTTTTATAGAAGGATTGACATCCAAATTAAACCTTCTTTCTTGTTAGTAAAAAATGAAGAAGTCCTCAAAGAGAAAGATTGATGAAGCATGCATGCCTATTGAAAATACATCCAACTCTGGAATTCAACTACGCAAACAAGAGGATGATGAGAATATTAAAAAGTATGTGCTAATTGTAAATATAGTTGTCAAATTTTCTTTTTTTTTTCTTTTCTTTTGTTTTCTATTGATTCGTTAATTTTATTATCAAATTCGTCCCTAATGTTTATAAAAAATTTTTAAATTATTATATTCTCCACAAAAGTTTTAAAAGAGTGATATTAAAACTTTATGAATGTTAGGAACAAATTTGAGAATGAAAAAATGTTGGAGACGATTTTGATTTTTAATAACAACCCTGAAGATTAAAAGAATGCAGTGCTTAACCCTTATTATTATTATACGTTTTTCTTCAATAAATTTGAAAATGTAAAGAAGATTGGATTCTTCAATATTTTCTCACAAAATCCTTTAAACACAAAATGTTTTAGAAAATCTAAATCGAAAACACAGAATAAAAGAAAATAAACTTAATTACCATATATGAGCTAAAAAATAAATCTATTTTTTCTTGCTGCATTTTTTCTCATTTTTTATTTTCTACAGAAGATCGATATTAAATCAAGTTTCAGCATAGAAAGACAGAATTAAAAAGGAACTGAATGTGGTGATGTTAGAAGGAAAATTAAAAGCATTAGATGTAAAATTTAACATTATTTTTGTTATTATTATTATAAGTCAATTCTTTTATTAAATTTAAAACCTTTTGTAATTTTTAAATCTCTTAAAAAGTTATTATTTCCGGCTTAAAAAAATGCAAGTTTTGTTATGTTCTATTATCAAAAGTACTTCTCTTAAAAGTATATCCAAAGTCCAAACGCCCTTAAAAGTTTATAACTAGAAGAAATAATTATTTATTGAATGTACTTTATTTTCTCTATGATGAGAATTTTGAGATTTTGATATGTAGGAAGAGATAGCTATCCTTGTTGAGAAAATTGATGCCCTCAAAGATGAACATCCTTCATTGTTGCTGGAGCAGAATAAACTAAAACTACAAATGGCTGTTACTGAAGGGGAGAACATACTCCTAGAAGGTGACTTTTCTTTATTTTTTTATTTAAAAAAATTTATTATTGACAAATATGAAACTTGTAATATTATATATACATAATAATTCAAACTACTTTTTATATGAGATGTTAAATACTGATTTTTATGTGCAGATTTGTATAATAAGTCTGTAAGATAATATGAATATTTAACTTTCCATGAATCTCTAGAAACTAAATAAAAGAGACATTTATTTTGAAAAACATACAATGAAATCAATATTATGCCTTGGCCTCCATCCATTAATTTGCATATCTAAAATTCAATTTTTTTTTATTTTATTGTTCTTTCGTTCTGTTCCTCTGCATTATTGATAAAGCATTTATAGAGTAAAAAATGTGTATTTTTAGTGGAGTCGAAGAAGAATAAAATTGAGATGATGAAGCTGGCCGAACTCCGAATAGGAGATGAAGTGGAAAAACAACTAAGTTTGTTGAAAAATATTAGCATGAATATTGGGCTCATGTACAAAGCAAACTTAGATGCTTTTGACTACCCACTTTCTCTTTTTCCAAACTCAAATCAAGGTTAGAAATATTAATCTTTTATATTTAGGGTAAAAGATAAATATGTCCTTTATTTTTTTAAAATGAGATAAAATTATCTCCCACTTTGCTAAAATACACTTATACCCTTAACTTTCGAGAAAATCGAACACTCTTAATTACTTCTCCGTTTGTCTAAACCACATGATCGTTATGATAAAATGAGACAAGATTGCCCCCACTTTGTTGATGGAGAGGTAGAAGTATCCAATTTTCTCAAAAGTTGAGGGTATAGTTGTGTTTGAGTAAAATGGAGAATAATTTTATCTCATTTATAAAGGTTAGGAATATATTTATATTTTACGCGTATATATATATATATATTATATATATATATGTAAAACAGTTTTTAAAAAGAAAATTGTGTATTAAATTTTTTCTCCATCTCTATTATATATGTTATAATATATAATAAAAATCAACTATATAAAATTCATAATTAGTTAAAGAATACATAAATTTGTACGAGTTATAGTGATCGACTTTAGCGAACTTATAACATTGTTTTAATAAATAATACACACAAATGACAAATCTGCTATGTTTTCTCAATATTTATTATTATTTGGAAACCACAATTAAGATGGAGTACTCAACATAGAATATGTTTAACATTTTAAATTTAATATTTAATTTCCTGTCCTGTGGAGCGCATTTCAGGTCTTCAGGAAGTGATTCACATATATAATGTTTTTTAATAGAGTAAGGTTATGGAATCAATATTAGGAGACTAATAGGGAGCCTATGAGTGTAATTAGAGAAATAATAGGTGATAAAAGAGGAGAGAAAAAAAATCTATAGGGAGCCAATGAATGTAATTAGGGAAATAATAGGTGATAAAAAATTATGGGCTCCCTAAACTTTCTCTTTTGAATAATATATACAATATCTATTATGTTTCTTTAATACTTATTATTATTAAGAAACTACATTAAGATAAAATAGTCAATCAAGATAATAAATTACTCTATCAATTCTTATAGTTTTACCAAATTTTTAGTTTAGTCCATGTTTTTTTTTTTCCTTTTAATTAGGTCCATAGACCATATCAGATTTTATAATTAAGTTTCTACCACAATAAAATATTTGATATAATAGATTATTTCGTTATATAAAAATATATTCGCTTATGGCTTGTATCTTAAGAAGGGGTTATTCCTTTCATTAGATTTAATATTTTTTACTAAATAGAAACTTAATTATATATATAATAGAATAAATTTTAACATTTTTTGTCCATCTAAGTGCTTTTTGAAGAAGTAGTTTAATTCCCTTGTGTTTTAGGTCGAACTAATTTAATAAAAAACCGTCATCCAATTCGATTCGATTCATAAGAAAAAAACTCCAAAAAGTCAATTAAATCAATAAATTATTAAATCGATTTAATTTAATTATGTTTCAGTTGTTCGATATAATTTCACAAATTTTGTAGTTAGATGTCTTCAATTAAAAATTTTGTAATTGACTTTCTATAGTTCATATAAGATTTTAATTCACTTGTTTCATTCTTAATATATTTTTGCAGCATTATATTATTTAGTTTTACCATTAGTAGTCCTTAATTAATTGTATTATCTTTGATTTCAAACAGCCCCAAATGAAGTAGCCTCAGAAGCTAATAACAGTAACAGAGGAGTCACAAATGAGAGCCAGGCAGGGATGACTAATCTGACCAATAATAATGGGCAAAGTTCAACTCCAAATTATGGCATTTGAAATCAGAGTCAAATGACTATTAATAATGTTTCAATAGTCTAATGCATTTTGCAACATCACAAACTTTTATATTTTGTTAGAGGCTAGCAAGTGCTCAGATTAGCTTCAATTTTCTTTTTAAAATATTTTGGCTTGGTTTAGTTATCAAACTTCAATTTAAGTGATTTTGGATTGTGGCAGACAAGGATTGGTATTTTCATCATTTTTATAAATAAATTTATATTATGCGAGTTCCTTTTTGATTTTTGGAAAGTATCCTAGATTTGATTGGCCCAAACTAATTTCTTATGTCTTATTGAATGTTTCAAAAGGAGTGTCTAATGTGTCCACGTCTCCTTGTGCATATATATCGTCCCAAGATTCGAATTTAAAATTAAACACCTAAACAACACAAGTCACTCACCGCTTGTACTAAAGAATGTGGTTTATGCGATTTCATTTTAAAAGGATGTTATTAGTTTTATAATATCAGTGAATGACTATCCATGTTTTTGTGCACACCAACAAAAATCTATGTATTTTGAACTGTCTTCAAGGCCCATGGATTTCCTGTAGCCTCTTCTGTCATCCTGAAAATTGTAAAAGACCACACACACAAGAAACCACAAGCTATTAACCTTTGCTTATAGTTATGAATTATTAAACATGATGAAAGAAATTTGTTGAGATCCTCTGTCGCACTGACCCTTTCACGATAGGCAGATGCAGAACGTTGTTGCGGCAGTGGAATCAGCTCTTGACCAGCTTCGAATTCCTACATAGGTCCTATAACTTCAACATCAAAAAGCAGCATTCAATCTACATCCATGTTTTCTTCCCCAATTGGAATGGTAACAGGCATTCGATCATAAGGGTTAATCATAAAACAGGTAACTGTCTCTACTGCACCCTTCTACCAGAGCTACATAATTGTCAAAATTTTAGAGATTGTTGGGATTGAGAATGAGATCATTTGTTTCACTTACAACATGGAGAATGGAACCAAAGCAAATTCTAACATGGAACATGTTGACTCGGACAAGTAGGCAGATTCCTCCACCGGAATACTTTCACTATAGCGCAAGGTGTCACCATCTCTTTGCTCTCACTTACATTCCACAATCAACCACATATTGTATTATCCATGCTTTCAAGCTCAATTTGGATGACCGAGTCATTTTCTACACCGTCTATTCATCGGCAACCAAAACTTGGTATGGTTACAATGCGTGTGAAGGGAATCTGAGAAGGCTTGGCTCAGAGTACCTCTCGGTGGCTGGTACGTTTTCCTGGCTGAACTATAATGGAGTGGATAACGCATTTTCAGATTCACTCATCACTTATTCAGTCATTGATGAATCTTGGAGAAAGATTGGCATACCAGCCAAGTGCAAGGCAGGTCCTCACAAGCTACTCAACTTCAAGGGTAAAGTTTCTATAGCAACCTACCCAGCACCATATACAAATCAATATATTATCGTGGTTCGAAGCCTGATCGAGAAGAGAGATGGTTCCCTAAAGTGGATTGCATAGCTCAAGTTAGAAGGGCTAAGAAGATATGAGCAACCTAAGTTTTTTATTGATGAAGACCAGATCACATTGACTGAAGAGCCTGGGGAAAATGGAACAGAGTCGAGACAAATCTTGCTTTCCAGAATTCGGGAACCGAAAGACTATCTGCGGCGTCATCTTCAGTGTGGAATATGGCCATCGGATATCAATATCCAATCTATTGCTCAATACTGTCAGGGTCTCTTTCCAGGATATATCAAATGCTTAATGCGGTTTAGAGAGAAACTGGGAATATTCTCTACTTAGCTATGCTTATTTGTATTTTTTGCCTTTGTTTTTAAATTCCCCTGAATTCCTCCTCTACTTAGGTTAAGTAGTAACTTACATATTGCGTGTACTTCAAAGGTGTAATATTTTGAACTGCGTCTTAGTTTGCGTTTTGCTTAACAGGTGTGTTTAAGTCATGTTCAAGGTAGTCTTGCTTTAACTGTCCTCTGTATTGTTCTCTACTATATCTTAAGAGCGGTAAAACTCTCATCACATTCCATACTATCTTTCACTTCAATAGAATTACGTTAACCATCTCCCTTTTATACTATTTCAAATCTACAACATATATATACACATATACACAGGATCTGTGGCAGGGTGAAGTTTAACTTGGATCTATAGCATTTTATCGAGAATTCTTCTAATTTCGAAAATAAAAACAGGATTCGTGGTAGGCTATAGTGAATTCTATAAAACCAAACAACCTACCACATATTCCATATAAGTTATCACATCAATCCGATCATATATGGATGAATGATGTAAATGAGTAATTTCTTGATATTATTCGTGTATATCAATAACTTGCCCTATAAAAAAATCCCTGATCAATGATGAAAGTAAAAAATCAAATATTTTTTTATAAAAAAATCGGTTATTTAAATTTAATTAACTGATTTTTATAAATATGGTTAATCACTTTTATAAATGAGTTACTATTTCAAAAGATTGATGTAGTTGAAATTTTTAAATAGTTAACTAATTAAGGTGGTTTTTTCTTAACACCCCTATAACCAATAACCCAAACCTCAACTTTTTTGTTATGCAAATTGTGAAATGACACATTATACCGAATTACCGAGTGATTTAGCTTTGTGTAGTTCTGTTCTTTGTTTCTTTTCCTTTTCCTTTTCCTTTTCTTTTCTTTTCTTTCATTACACAAAATAAAATAAAATCTATTTCCCACGTTGAAGATGGCTGAGATTGACTCGAGCAATCACACGGCTAAATTGGTAAAGGAGGTATCCATAATCCATAACAAATAAATTAACGCAAGCAACAACACGAGTACAATTTCTAATTTGTAAAAGACAACAGTTTTCATAAAAAAAAAAATTGTGTCGAGTTAAGATGAGAAAAATGTTTGATTATAAAAATATTTTATTTTCCTAACATTTCACTTTATCTATATGCTTTTGAGGTGTTTTGACTTTTGATGAAAAGAAAAGGAGCATTAAAATATTATTAATCACATGGTGGTATCTATATAGTATAGACACTAATACCTACCCTTCATTTCTTTCTTAAATAATGACACATGCAAAACACTATAACTAAAGAAAAATGATACATGACCCCTCTCTACTCTATCATTTGTGTCTTATATATAAAGGGTTATGTTGTTTAATGTTGAATGATCTATCGTTTTCTAGCATTGTTATTAAACGGTGAGGATTGTGTTTGTGTAGTAGCGGTTGTTACACGTACCCTCTCACCTTAAAATACGATTCCTAATCCTAAGTTCTAATTTCTAACCTCATCATCACATATTTATTTATTTATATTTATACCCTTCTCTAAATTCCAAATAATTTGCATTTGCAAGTTACATTGTCTTAGTCATAATCGGTCAATCCTTGTCTTGTTTTGGAGGCAAGAATTAACACCCACCGAGTTGCCAACCCAACCCCAAATCTCTCTATCCTTTTTTTTTATTATTTATTTAAAAATAACAAAATAAAAAAGTATAGTAATAAAAATTGAGAAAAAATTGGCCAATAATTTTATTTATATAAGTCAGTAATTTTTGCTAACATATATACTTTAATACTATAGTAGAATTTTTTTTTTATTTTTCATCAACCTATAAAAATTTATTAATTAATTAAGTATTAACTAAAAAATATTAATAAAAATTGTGATTAATTTTTATTGTCTCCAATTTTATATCTATGTTGAAGGTCATTTTCTAACATTCATAGTTGGATGGATTAAATCTGAACAGTATCTTGTTTGGCTGCTGAGAAATTGTGGGAAATAAAACCTGTCATTTTATTTTTCCTCTAACCGAACAGAAAAATATTTATAAAAAAAAAAAAGAAAAAAAAAAGAAAAAGAAAAACCTTCCTTTCTCTTTATTCTTGGGGTTTCTTCGTGCTGAATTTTAGCTTCAATTCACAGAACCCCAGAAGCAAAGATTCAATCTTTTCACTCTTCCTCTTCGTTCCCCTCTGCTTTCTGTTCATGGAGCCTTCTATTATTTGCCGCTGAATTTGAATTTTTTGAAGTAAAGAAAGAGAGAAAGAAGGGTAGAGAGAGAGAGAGAGATAAACACTGAAACAAAGGGGAGAAGAAAAAATGGTGAATTGTGTAAATGGGGTTAGTTTTTCTCCATTGTTCAAGCTGGGTTTGGTGTTTTCTTCTTCACCACAGAAAACACACCCTTTGTTGTTTCCTTCATCACCTCACTGTGGCTATGCCTTTAAACTGTTTGATGGAATTTCGCTGAGAAGCTGCAAGCCCCGAAGTGTTGCAACTCTTGTTGCTGCAAAACGAGGGTTTAGGCCAATCAAATCTGTGGAGCTTGACCAGTTTGTGACCAGTGATGATGAGGAAGATGAGATGAGTGAAGGGTTCTTTGAGGCAATTGAGGAGCTTGAGAGGATGACAAGGGAGCCCTCTGATGTTCTTGAAGAGATGAATGACAGGTTAATCATCTATGATGTACAATACTTCATTTTAATTTTGATAATTTAACATCTTAAATGGGTAATAATGCTTTATTTACTTATTGTGTTGTATTCAATACCCTTATTCCTATTTGTGCAACATAGGTTATCAGCAAGGGAATTGCAGCTTGTGTTGGTTTACTTCTCACAGGATGGGAGGGACTCTTGGTGTGCCTTGGAAGTGTTTGATTGGCTGAGGAAGGAGAATAGGGTGGACAAAGAAACCATGGAGCTCATGGTTGCTATCATGTGCGGTTGGGTGAAGAAGCTGATACAGGAACAACATGGTGTTGGTGATGTGGTTGACTTGCTTGTGGACATGGATTGTGTTGGGTTGAGGCCTGGTTTCAGCATGATTGAGAAGGTGATTTCATTGTATTGGGAGATGGGGGAGAAGGAAGGCGCCGTAGCTTTTGTTGAGGAGGTCTTGAGGCGTGGAGTCCCTTATGCCGAGGATAACGACCCTGAAGGGCATAAAGGAGGACCAACTGGTTATCTTGCTTGGAAGATGATGGTAAGCAATTCTTGATATCATCCACTATCATTCATATCTATTATCTAGGTTTACATCTTCAGAGAGTTAATCTTTTGTTTGAATCTAGTATGATGAAAAATCTTAACCCGTAAGTAAGCATCAGCAATTGATGTCTGGTTTTACTATGATTCATGTTTGGGACTTTGAATATGGTTTTGGAGAACATCTTAGTAGAATGAGTTGTTATGTGGAATTTTTAGTCTAATTCCCATGCTTTAGATAGTTAAGGTATCTCCTTAGTTAGAATTCAACATTTTTCCGTTTTGCATTGCAAGGATTTTACTGGTTTTCTTATGTTGCTTTACTTTGAGTCAAGTTGATGACACTATTGCTTGTTCTATCATTTACTCTTGATTAGTGTTATTATTATTTCAAGTAGGAGGAATGCATTACCATTCTTTACCCTCGTCATCTCCCATCCAAACATAGAATTTGAGCTTTGTTATCCCAAGTGTATGTTGGAAAATTGAAATAGCTTGGTTTTGGACTTTTGGTTGTTCACTTTTTTAGGCCATTATATTTTTTTTTTGGTGACTTTAGGCCATTATATTTAGTCAATTTGTATTGTTACCTTGATGTTAAATTCGTTGTTCATAATTGTGAGAATAGGCCAATAGGGTCTGCATTTTTTATCTATGCTGTTGTCCTGTGTACACTTTTTGCCCCTATTTTAGTAAATACGGATACGGTCAGGGAAGGTTAGCGGAATTTCTTTTCTGGTTATCAATTGTAGTTAGCCAGGCTTGTTGAGGAACAACATTTTAGACTTCTGCAACCAGAATGTATATCGCCATTGTTTAATGTTTTTCACTATTTCCAACTACTATCTTTCAAAGTGTTTATTAGAAGAACGAGTTACTAAATATATGTTTTCCTTTCTAGGTCGAAGGTGACTATAAAGCTGCCGTTAGATTAGTGATTCATTTTAGGGAATCTGGCCTGAAGCCAGAAGTGTACAGTTACCTTGTCGCAATGACTGCTGTGGTTAAGGAGCTGAATGAATTCGCCAAAGCTCTACGAAAGCTGAAAAGTTACGTTCGTGCCGGTTTAGCATCCGAAATGGACCTAGAAGATGTTGAACTTGCAGAGAAGTATCAATCAGATCTTCTAGCTGATGGGGTGCGCCTGTCCAATTGGGTTATTCAAGATGGCAGCTCGTCTCTCCATGGAGTGATCCATGAGAGGCTCCTAGCCATGTATATTTGTGCCGGCCGTGGAATCGAGGCAGAGAGGCAACTATGGGAGATGAAGCTCGTAGGCAAGGAGGCCGACGGAGATCTCTACGACATTGTTCTTGCCATTTGCGCCTCGCAGAAGGAGGCGACGGCAACAGCAAGGCTGCTGACCCGGTTGGAGGTCGCAAGCTCTCCGCAGAAGAAGAAGACTCTGTCCTGGTTGTTAAGAGGCTATATCAAAGGTGGCCATTTCAATGAGGCGGCCGGGACGGTGATGAAAATGCTTGAATTGGGAATATTTCCGGAATATTTGGACAGGGCAGCTGTGCTTCAAGGTCTAAGGAAAAGGATACACCAAAATGGGAATCTAGATACCTACCTAAATCTATGTAAGTCCCTCTCTGATGCAAATCTTATAGGACCATGCCTTGTATATTTGTATGTAAGAAAATATAAGATTTGGGTTGTGAAAATGCTCTAAAGAGAGAATGAGTTAGTTCATTCAGTGATAAATCAACAACCACTTTTGTTTTGGAGGCAACATAGTTTGTGTATAAAACAAAGCACTGATTTTCTTGGTGCTTTGCATTTTACATTGTATAATTTTGTATAGTCCTATAATGCCAAATGGACCAATATAGTAGCATAGCAATGTTGTAATGAGTGTGTATGTATGTATGTGCATGTTAAGTATTTTCTCCATTAAATTCCTTGTGAATCATAATAATTCATATTATTAATGTTTCTGGACTTTTGGTACATGATGTTAGGAGAGAAGCATTTTCAATAGGGTGGTTAATTATACTGAACTTCTACTAAGGTTCAGAATAATCATATCATATTCAATTATTCACTTCCTTTTTTTTTGGACTTTCACTTCCTTTGTTTGTTTTCGAAAGTTTTGAGATTGATTTGGTGATTAAAAATCTTGAGAATTAAATTGTGTAACCAAAAATTTTTCTTAAGGATTGACTTGGGGTATTACTCTCTTTAAAATATGAAATAAGATTTTTTTTTTTGTTATTTAAAAATTAGTCATCACCAATTACCAAGCATGTGTTCTCCACACAACTATTTTATAATAATATCAAAATTTAATTGAATAAAATAAATATGGTGGTTAGTGTCACTGTGTCAGCAAGTAATAAATAAATAAAAAAAAAAAAGTTAGGCCAATGTGGGTGAAGGATTTGTTGGTGCCTTAGGTGTTGCATTAACATAGTGCACAAATGAATTAATGGTCAGATTTAAAGGATAAAGATCCAATGGTTTTGGAGAAATAATAATTATTTTCTTTATATTTTAACCCCAATACCTTTTATAATTTATTTTTTACAATACAAATATTACATATTGACCCAATTATATTACAAAATTAATTTTATTTCCAAACATTTGATTTTAATCTTTTTCATCCCTCTCTTTCTGATTTACACACGATCTTTTTCATTTCAATCAAACCCAATTTTTTTTTTTATGGTGGTGGGTGCTAGTGTTCTGCCATCTCCTTCTCTCATTGATTCTCTTTATCTCTGGCGGTGTCAACTTTATATAAATGATATATATTTATTATCTATATTTAATTTTTTACCAATTAATTTATATATATTTATTATTTATATAAATTGAACCAACAATAAGATGCTGTTAATCAAATTTTCTACCAATCAAATGAGATTTTATTCATAATTTATAAACCCACCACTAATTTATTAATCATCTTTTTTTAGTAGCAACCCTACATTATGTGAGTTATTTAATGGCTAAACATGGAATTGAGATTCAACCCAATCATACTAAATGTGGTAAGAAATATTCAACTTTGTTTCACTGATTAATATTGCTGCAACTTATGCTATATGATTTACTTTTCTTAGTACAGGGTGAAATACTTTTTCTTTCCGTATTAATTAAGACTCTTTACTCCTTAAACATAGATTACAAATGGCATACAACATTTGAATACAAAATCATCTATTTCAAGTCTGTTTGTTCTGTATGCAATATTGTTGACTCACCTTGAACTTAAAATCTATACATATAATAAAATTTAAAATATTATCCCTGTTAATATGGACCATATATGGTGATGACATTAATTCAAACATCAACTAAATGAAATATATACATAAAAATTGAAATAAAAAGAATCAAATTGTCAACCAACATGGATGAGTGATGAACTACAAGAAAGAAGTTAATCAAAAAAGAACTTTAGCATTTAGTTTCATCATTCAAGCTGCCTTTAAAAAAACTGCAGAATTTTCAATGTTTCATACCATTATAAATAGCGTAAAAAGTATGTGGTAAGGATGCAAGTGAATGAGTGAAACTACTATGGCCATGGGTGTGGAAGTAATAGTGTTTCTTAATGGGTTGATATGAATATGAGAATGAGGATATTTGAGAATTTTAAATAGTGGGGTGGGGGACATGGACAATATAAAGAGTTAAATCACAATTGCAGAAAATGAAGGACTTGGGTGATTCATCATGATCTTGGTGCCATACAATAATGAGGGATATAAACAAACTACCAAATGTCAAGAAATTGCATCGAAGTCTTGAAGCAAATTGGCATGAATAAGAAGGTTAGGAGGTTAGGTGATATGATCATGAATAAGAAGGTGTATTTTTTGTATGAGATATACAAAATCAAGGTCACTAAAAGTAAGCTAGTTAATTAGATGTGAACATAAGGAGGTGAGTAGCTTCATGGCAAACCATTACTTGTAAACCTTTAAGCTAAGTCAACAAACATTATTCACAAACAGGTTAATATCATGTGTAGTGTTCACAACTCTTCCAGCACAGTAAAAAATCACAAACAATTTTAAACACAACTATAACCATCACAATTATCAACCTATCAGAAAAT
>JASCZI010000399.1:24826-46409 GCA_036250425.1 Stylosanthes scabra
CTCCCACTTCATCTCACTTGTATGTTTTCTTGAGTTATTATCTCTGTTCCCTAGCTATTGAAATTAATTATATGAGCACTAAGTATTAAACATTTTTCCACCTCTCCCCTGATATTATTATCACGACATTTTTAAAATGGCATACTGGTTTATTTTTAACACACACACACACATAAATAGATGATGTCAATTGTCAGCCTATTACTATGTAAATTTATTATGCAATACCTATAATTCTGATAATGAACTCTGTATGTTTCATTTTTTTAATTGAAGAATATTTTGCAAAATTCATATAGTGCACTTCTGCCATTTGTAATCTGTACTCTGTGATTGTGTAGCATATTCCAATTCTTAATTTAGCATTCCAAGGTTTAATTGACATTAATATTTTGTTTGCCAAGATGTCTTCCTCTTCCTATGTCAGAAAGCTATTGCTGATTAGGAATGGGAGCTTTAGGCTGCTTTATTACACCCCTTTTGCATGTGGCCTTTCTGTAGATCCTATGTTATGCGGAATGCTTTGCACCAGGCTGCCCTTTGAGTGTTGTTTTTGCTTTTGTTTTTGTATTTTATTTATTAATTTGTTTAACTTTTTGGAGTGGGGGATACTATTTGGAACTTGAAGTTTTTCTTCTAAATCCAGGCCATCTCAACATTCAAGCTTTCTGGAAGGTTCAAATGAAGGTTCAAAGGATGATAGTAAAAAATTGCTTTTTTGTGGATCTGCTTTATCAACTGAGGAAAAGGTTAGAACTCAGCATCAATATTTGTCAACTTGCCTGATTAATTTTGTCTGCTGTCATGAATTTTACCATTTTTCCTTTGTTAGAGACTGGAGTATTGTGTTGTTAAAGTACACAATAAATGTTGAAATCTTTTGATTATTCTTTTTAACATTTTTTTTTTCCTGCTAAACATTCTATACCCTATGAAGAGTACAAAACATTATCCTCTTCTCTGTCCATGTGATTAGCGAACAAGTATTTCCCATTAATTGTTTTTTTAATCTTTCTTGTGTTGATGGTGCAGATACTTCTGATTAATTTTGCAAGCAAGATTGGTGCTAATGTAACCAAGACTTGGACTTCAGAAGTCACCCATGTGATTGCAGCTACTGATGAAAATGGAGCATGTGCTAGGACACTGAAAGTTCTTATGGCAATTCTAAATGGAAAATGGGTTCTCAAAATGGATTGTAAGTTATTTAGTTTCTATGTTTTCTTATGTTGATTACTTGATTTTATCCTCATTTGATTTCTGACTGTTTTCATGAGTCACTTGATGACTATAATATCTTATGCTTACTTTGCAATGATATGTTCTTCTGAGGGTTGGAGGTTGGAAGGAAGATTAGAATTTGTGGGACAGAGGTCAAATTAAGTAGTGTTCCATGTAATGTTTTCATGTAGAATATCCATTTAGGTTCTGGTAATAATAATTCTTATTGAAATATCATAAAGTGAGATATTGATCTTTATTATTTATTATTAAGGTATATGCTGCCTTTTATTATTGACTGCATCTTCTATGCTTGTATATGCATCCCTATGTTTTTTTTTTTTTTGCGTGTGTGTGCTGGTTATGCATTCAATTTATTTCTGCTTATTCATATATTTGTTTCATGCTTATGGTATCTATCTTGTATTGTAGGGGTAAAAGCATGCATAGAAGAGATGAATCCTGTTGAAGAAGAACCCTATGAGATCTCTATTGACAACGAAGGGTGTCAAGGTGGCCCAAAAACTGGCAGACTGAGGGCAATGGCTAATGTAAATACTGTTTCATTGCATCATATGTTCATGCAAAGCCATATCTTGTCTTTTGTCCTACAACTTGAAATGTTGCAACTTGACATCTTTAATTGACTTCTTCTTTTTGAGCTCACTCATTTAGTTATCCAGCAAATCTCTTGCTATTCTGAATTCTAATATTTTAACTGTTATGATTACAGGAGCCAAAGCTGTTTACTGGCTTAAATTTTTATTTTTCCGGTGATTATGTGACAAATACGTATAAGGAAGATCTTGAAGAATTAATTGAAGTGGGAGGAGGTGCTGTTTTGAGAAGCAAAGAAGAATTGGAAGCAAAAAAGCTTGAATCTGAAGGGGCTCCTTCAAGGTTCCTTGTTGTTTACAACCTTGATCCTCCACAAGGATGCAAGTTAGGGGAGGAAGTTTCCATTATTTGGCAAAGAATGAATGATGCAGAGGATCTCGCTTCTAGTACTGGTTCCCAAGTAATTGGTCACACGTGGATTCTGAAGTCAATTGCAGCATGTAAGCTTGAGCCTTTTTGTTAGCTAAAATGTGTTGGGAAGCTCATATTTCCTTGTATAGATTATGAGTATCGTTCCTCGAAGTGTACTTGTCTGCAGCTGCCACTGGACATAATGCTTTGAAATTGTGAGCTGGAAAGTCATCTTTTGATAGGGTGTTTAGTCTACAAATATGGTGTATAGGGTTTTAATTGAATTTATATCTTGCCCTGGCATTTTAGGCATGTTGTTTCATGTAACATCAATTAGCTAGTAATATAGTATGGAGGAACTATCAAGTAGTTAGAATTCGATTTTGTATGAATTCCTGTCTAATATTTTGGAGATCTTGTTTACTTTATGAATTAGTTGACTATATCATCAGCTACTTATAGAATATTTTTTGTTTCCAATCAATTGTAGCTTGTAGATGGTTTTCCATGTAGCTGCTAAGAACCTGCATTTAGCCTTTTGATGACACCATGCAGTTGAAGACATAACTATTGGTGGAAGTTTTGTCAGAAATGATGTCTTAACTGGTTAACCCTTGGTAGAAAACTTTAAATGATACCATTGTTATTGAGCAAAAGTACACTGATTTTCTCTAATTCTATTATTACTATTACCCTTGAGATGAAGCAGTGTTCATCTCCAAGCCTGTTTTCTTTTGTGCTACATCATCATTATAGACAAAGAACTTGGCAACAACTAGAAAGCAAAGCAAGTTGAGAAAACACAGTCCTGCCATGAATTCATAATAGTAATCCAAATGTGAAATGTTCAAGTTATCCAATACCCAACCCTTGTGACCATTTCTCTTGGTGAGATTAGAAATCGTTGTTAGAAGGAAAGTAGCAAGAAAACTTCCAATTCCCAAGCTGGTTGTGAAGTATGATGTTCCCATACTCTTCATGCCTTCAGGTGCTTGATCATAGAAGAACTCTATCTTTGCAACTTCAACAAAGTTATCAGCAATCCCTGTCAGCGCGAACTGAGGAAGCAAGATGAAAATAGTAAGTGGAATTTGGTCATGCTTGCGCAAGAGGTTATGTTCTCTTGCAACACTGAGTCTCTTCCTCTCAACTAAGCTCGCAGTGATAAATACCATGATCTGAAGCACGAGACCAATTCCGAGTCTCTGAAGAAGCGTAATCCCTCTCGGATTCTTTGTGTATCGCCGGATCACCGGAACAAACACACAATCATAGATAACAATGCTAATGAGCATGAAGATGGTTATGAATGCTGTGAGGCATGCTGGGGGGATATCAAAATGGGGTCCCAAGCTCCTGTCTAGGGTGGTGCCTTGTTTTATGAAGAGTGTGGTTGCTTGAACTAACATGGTGCTTGGTATAAGTGTTGTGACCAAAATAGGAATCATTTTTGTCATTTGCTTTGTCTCCTCAACTTGTGTTACTGTACAAAGCATCCATGGTGAAGTTTGGTCTGTCCTTGTTGCCGCCTTGTCTAGAAAACTGCATCCATATAAAGGGGGAGAATAGTTCAAATGACTAATGCCAAATTATGGACCACCTTTGTTTAGTGGTTTGTTTTTCTTTTCTCTTTATTCACGAAAACGGTACAAAGATTGTGTATCTTGGTTGGTGAAGTTCACAAAAACAATCAATTTATATATAAAATAAAATAAAAAATGATAAAATAATCCACGTAGATAAAATCATAAAAACCTTTTTTAAAGAAATTATTCTTAAATTGCAAAATTAACATTGCATATAAAGTTTTTATTTATTTTGTTTTGTCTCGGTATCTCCCAACCTAAAAGGTCGAGAACTAATTCGTTATAGATTTGAACTCCATTTAAGGGTCTGCGGCTACGGCGCTACCCAATGGATTGCTGCATGCACAATGCGGGATTTGAACCCGGATAATTGCTTAAGCGAACTAGTGAGTTAACCACTAAACCAATCAAATTGATTACATTTGCGTATAAAGTTGCTTTTAACTTGGATTGCCTTGATTTTAATGTGTTCTCCTAAGAATATTTTTTAGAATTTTATCCAAATGTAAAAGTTCTTAATGAAATTTCAAGTAGTAAAAGCAATTAAACCTAACCCGAATGAAGGGGTATGATCAATTCTGCTTCTCCCATTACTGACATACTCCTCAATGCTTAGTTCATGCAACTCTTTTGGATCTTCAGGAACATGTACCTTCCACTTCCTCAATGTAGCAACAAACACCTGAAGAATCCTAGTAATAGGGCTCCCAGAGGGTAACTTGTGCCTATAAAAGGGAGTTCCAAATAAAAAAACCAAAATTGAGATTCCAAGCCCAACAGTTGGAAGCCCATACCCAATGGTCCAACTCACTTTCTCTTGAATGTAGATCAAGAAAGTGTTGGAGAAAAGGGTGCCAAAGAAGATGCTAAACATCCACCAATTGAAGAAAGAGAGCTTGTGGTGCCTCTCTTTGGGCTCAAACTCATCAAATTGGTCTGCACCCATGGTTGAGATGTTGGGCTTTGTGCCACCTGTGCCCACTGCAATGATGTACAGGGCCAAGAAGAATATGCCCAGTTGCAACTGCGTGGCGCGTGGGCAATTGGCGTCGTCTACGCCGGCTGGACAGGGCGGTGGCCTCAATGCTCGTACCGACACCGCTAGGGTTATCAAAACCATACCCTGTACACATATGTGAATAATAAATATGTAAGTTTTATTAAATATATATTTATATACGCAAGTGATATCTGTATTTTACTTTAACTTTATATTAACTTATATTTGAATCGAGTAATTTTCCATATAAAAGGTTTTAGAAAATACAAAAATTATTAATACAATGTATTTATTACTTTTGTTGCATAAAAGTATAAAAAAATTTTCAAGTATACGGTGTGTTGTTATATTTGTAATCTGTAATTGTTAATTTTAATTTATATTTATATTTATATTTTATCATCTATTATTTTTTTAATTATACTTATTGACTCCCTATTAGTCCTTTAATATTGGTTCCGTAGAAAGAAAACCTTTCAAAAATATATGCATAAAGAAATGATAGGGAATTATTATTTGATATACCATAAGATAGATTGCAGATGCAATAACAAAGGTCCAATATCTTCCAAGGTAGGCATCAGCTATGTAAGCACCTGCGAGTGGAGTCATCCAGACAGAACCCACCCAGTTACTAACGTTGTTTGAAGAATTAACAATGCCCTCATGCAGCTTCTCTGTCAGATATTGCACCAGGTTTGATGCTATTCCATAGTATGCCATCCTCTCAAACACTTCATACCCTATCAAATATCATCCATTCCAATAACACACATCACAAATGTTAATTTTCATAATAACATTATATTATACAGTGTCTAAAATAAATGATAGTTGTGTGGTTATATATGCACACATGCATTTTTGTTTCATGGATAAATTAAATATAATGGCATAGTAATTAAGGCCACGGAATTAGCCAGGGCTTCATTTGATTTAATTTATTATTATTATTACCTACTATGAAGGAGCAAGCTTTCCATCTCCCAGTCTTTGATCTTAAAACGGGTCTACCTTTGAGGTCCACTGTGCCATCTTCAGTATAATCCTCATCCAACCTTGTAGGATCTTTGTCTTCTGCCATAGCCATGATATGATAATGATGATGAGATCGAGAAGAACAATAATACTATATAACCTATTAATTTGTATATTCAAAACTACCCCTTATATACATAGAGAGGGTAGTTTTGAATATTTAATGTATGTGTAGTTTTATAAGCCTAGCTTTTCTCCAAGTCAAACATTGCTAATTTGCATGAGCTAACTAACAAAACAAGAACCATGAAAGTTCATAGTGCCGAATAAAACGAATATAATCAGCTATAGCAGCTAGGTGTGCATTTTGAGTTGGCGTGTGTTGATTACTATAAACACACACATGACACAACCTTTTAATTATCGACTAATCTATATTAGAAAATCTTGGACTTTGAAGTTGACGTGACATTGACGTGCCACTAACTGTTATCAGCTACTAAGCAAGCACAAAAGTCTTAATTTCGGTTCTTTAAAGTTAGGGTTTGCCTCTGAACCGAACCAACTGAAGTATTGAACCCATCAGGTATATAGAGGAGGAATCTTGATAAACCGCCACGGATGTGACATCAGCGTGATGTCAACCACCAACCAATTGAGCTGCGTTTTATTATATTTAATTAATTTTTTATATTTATTTAGTTTTGATTTAAGAAGTTCCATCAGTAATCCACTCATTATTGAACTATTAACATAGAGTCTTGACCGAATTGATTTTTGAGATGTTTTGGTAAATTACGGGGGAATAGTTTATTTTTAGTCTTGTATATATTATTTAATTTGTAATTTTTTTCTTTTATCTAGTTCAATTATAACTTCTAGTTTAATTATATCTGGTGGGATTTCTGTCTATTTTTTTTTTTTAAATGGTAAAATAAAATTTTACGTTTCTTTTGCAAAATCTTATAAAATAAAACCACTAAAACTTGAAAAATAATCACTAAAAATTGTGCGCTACGGGATCTACCCGTCCCTTTCTTATGCATAATAATTTTTTCCTTTCAGCATTATTTAATTCATTTGACATTGAAACTTATGTAAAGAAATGTTATTAATGGCCGAACGCGTTTAGTGTATTTGAATATATCCATTGATATATACTCAAACAGATGCTAGTTTTTGTGCATTAGTACTAATTTGTTAGTTAGAGAAAAATATCTAAAGATGTATTTCTAGAAGGATTAAGTTCAATGAGACACGTTTAAACTATTTTATTACATAATTGAATAACTTAAAGCCCAATAATCTTCTAGATAATTAGTGTTAATTAAATTATTGAATTTTATGTTTGCTAAAAAGAAAATTGTGTAAGACTAAGGAAAATTGTGTAATATCGATCTTTTGAGAAATTCTTTAAATTACTATGAAAGCAATGTAAAGTAAACATCAGCATTATTAGTTATCTTTTGTATATACTAAAAATGTAACTTTTAAGATAAAATAATATAAATGCATAAATATCTTATATTTAATTATTAATTTTATCTTACACATTTTTTTTTTTAATGTAGGTATATATTAAAGATCAACTATTATTATAATATTTTTGTTCTCTACCCGGGCATAAATATACGTAAAAGCCTCGTGTGTAATTTGATTGATGATCTAATCAATTAAAAAACACTTTGAAGCTTTACTATTTACATTTTGAGAATGCTTATACATATAGTAAAAAAAAGAGAAACTATTTTCCGTGAGGAATTGAGGTAATACTTTGATTTAGTTCAATTTTGTCATGTGATGAAGCATTATTATTTTCCATCTCCAAGCCAATTATCGCTGTTTGTGTTTCATCTTTGTTATAGACAAAGAACTTTGCAACCAACAAAAAGCAAAGAAAATTGATAGCACTAAGCATGGCCAAGAGTGCATAATAATAATCCAAGTGGGAGACATTTAGATTATCAAGGATCCAACCCTTTTCACCATTGTCTCTCTTGGTGAGATCTGCAACTGTTGATATAAGGAAACTACTGAAAAACGTTCCAATGCTCAAGCTTATGAACACATATGATGTTCCTAAACTTTTCATGCCTTCTGGGGCTTGATCATAGAATAAATCCAGCTTAGCAACATCCACAAAAGTATCAGCAATTCCTATATCATCATCAACAAAACCCAACAATTAATTAGATGGAAATTTTAAAGTTATTAGGATCCAATTTAAAGCTGATCTAGTTCAACTACTATATATAATTTCATATAATAACTAATTCTTTTTTATGTTAAATTTATTTATGTTTTAATGCATGAGAATTTCAATTTGTTATTTAGCTTGAATTTATGTATAATTTTTTACTTAAACTAAATAACATTTTATTCTATAAATCTAAATATAAAATAATTATTTATAATTATTCATTCACTTTAATATGTTTTGCATACCTTATTAATTAAAACCTAATTAAACAAATCTAGTTTAATTAAGGTGAATATTCAAATGCAGTCGACTTCATATGAAGTTGTTTGTTAATTATTTTAGATGAATTAATATGTTTGATCAAAATATAATCTAAGGGTGCAAAGTGACAACTTTAATTTATATGAAATCAAGTTATTATTTCATCTTAATTAATTGGGACAGATTGAAATTGATCCAAAAATAAAATGAATGCAATTCAAATGATTAAACAAGAAACATTCATAAATGATAATAAGTACCTGCCAATGCAAACTGAGGAAGCAAGATAAAAATAGAGAGAGGAATGATGTCATTCTGGGCCAAGAGTATGTGTTGTCTTGCAACAGTGAGTCTCTTCTTCTCAACCAAGCATGCGGTTGTCATTATAACAATGTGAATGACAAGTCCAATTCCAAGTCTCTGAAGTATGGTGATCCCTCTAGGGTTCTTGGTGTAGCGCCTAACAAGAGGAACAAGGACACGGTCATAGGTAACAACACTGAGAAGCATGAATATGTTGATGAATGCTGTGAGACATGCTGGTGGGATCTTGAAATTGGATCCAAGGCTTCTGTCCAGAGTGGTGCCTTGTTTTATGAACAGTGTGTTTGCTTGTGCTATCACTGTGCTTGGCATCCATGTTGTCAACATTATTGGAACCATTTTCATCATTTGCTTTGTTTCTTCCACTTGTGTCACTGTGCACACCATCCATGCCGATCTTTGCTCACTCTTTATTGCAGCTTTGTCAAGGAAACTACGTGTAGAAGTTATTCGGTATAAATATAAACCGATACAGATATGAAAAATTATGTTGTGTATAAATCTTACCCCTTATATTCTAAAAAAAATTAAAGCAAAATACATGTGTGAGTTGGTGAGTCCTAATATGTTTTTAATAAAGTTCACATGTGTATCATTTAAATTTATACCGGATAAATCTCATATTACATGCACTCATTTTAATTTTAGAGTAAATATCAAATTCGGTCTTGGATATTTTTAATTTGGACGAGCCGATTCGAAAATCTCAATTCAACCCTCAATCATTTAAAAATTGGAACAAATAGATCCTTAAAATCGATTTGTAAGGTTATAATTTATGATTGATAAACCGATTTTAAAAACTTATTTATTACAATTTTAAATAATTGAGAATTGGATTGAGATTTTCGAATCATCAGGGACAAAATTGTTCAAATTAAAAATATTAGCGCCAAACTGAATATTTACTGTTAGTTTTACTTTTGAAGATGAATCTCATACAGTCATATGTGAGTTGTTATCCATGTCCTTAGACAACAAATTCATTTCTTTGACTTCTTTTTTTAGGGTTACCAATGTGAAATGCTTTTGTTAAAAGAAATTAACCTTAATTATTGATAGGGGTACTATGTAGTATAAATTTCGTTTAATTACTCCTACCTTAATGAAGGGCTATGATAAATTCTGTTCCTCCCATTAATTGCATACTCCTCAACACTAAGCTCGTATAGTTCTTTTGGATCATCAGGGACATCAAGCTTCCACTTTCTCACAGCAGCAACAATCACTTGAAGCATCCTCGTTAATGGGCTTCCAGATGGCAACCTGTGTCTATAAAATGGAGTCCCAAATAGAAACACCAAGATGGAAAAGAAAAGCCCACCTGTTGGGATCCCATAACCAAGGGCCCAGCCCACATTGTCTTGTATGTAGACCAACACAGTGTTTGAGAATATGGTGCCAATTAAAATGAATGTGACCCACCAGTTGAAGAATGAGATCTTTTGGGCCTTTTCTTTGGGCTCAAACTTGTCGAATTGGTCGGCGCCCATTGTGGAGATATTGGGCTTGGTCCCACCTGTGCCGGCAGCAATGATGTATAGGCCCAAGAAGAATAGGCCCACTTGCAATGGTGTTGCTTTCTGGCAATCTTTGTCTTGTGGACATGGTGGTGGTCTTAGTGCTGGTAGTGAAACCGCCAGAGTCAACAAACACATCCCCTGAGAATAAGGCCCAAACGAAAAAGTTATATTATTATTGTAGAGCGTCCACTACTTTCGAATCCATTTCTCCTAGGTCCTAACGGTAATGAGAAGTGCCTCAAAATTCAAAGACTTGGGTTCACGTTCAGTGCAACAAGTGCTGGCAGTAGCCGACAATAGAAATTTATTATTTTACTATTTTCTGCGTTATTTGATATTGAAATATTTTTTTATTTGTCATAAAAAATTATGTATAAATATATATATAGTTTAGCTTTATTTTATATTTTAATATATATTATCTTTTAATTTATTGACACAGGACGTATATATGATATTAAATTGATACCAAGAGGTAAATGGCTGATGAAATTAGAAAGGTCCAATATCGACCAAGGTGTGCATCAGCTATGTAAGCACCAATGGCAGGCATCAACCATACAACTCCAGTCCAATTCGTAACGTTTTTTGAAGATTTGACTGTGCCTTCATGCAGCTTCCTTGTTAGATACAACACTAGGTTTGATGCTATCCCATAATATGCCATCCTCTCCACCATTTCATACCCTACAATACAAAATATATATTCACAAAACACTACCTCACATCAATTCTAAATGTCTTTATATATATGTAGTAGTGTAAGTTTACCTACTATGAAGGAGCAAGCTTTCCATCTCCCAGTCTTTGACCTCAAAACGGGTCTACCTTTGAGGTCCACTGTGCCATCTTCAGTGTAATCTACTTCTCTTTCGCATTCACGGCCTTTTTCTTCACTCAATTTCATTCCCATGATGAGAACAGAAAGTTTTGGCTCTTGTGTATGTGGCAAGTATTTTTACGAGGTTAGTTTTAAGCTTCTTTCATTAACATTTTATATAAGCTATGATTGGGATTTGGGATCCAATAATACGATTTTAAAAGATTATATTTGTTTTGTAGCGCCCGTAAGCTTCTACTTTGTCCATTTGCATGTGGGCTAACTAAAAATGGAATCTAAAGGGAGGAAAAAACAAAAACTATTTTGTTTTGTAGCACTTGTTGTGTATGCACATATTTAGTTCACTCAATTATTTTCATATACATGGCGACCATGATAATGTCTTTATTTAAATATAATTAATCAACTTGTATTTCAATAATCAATCTGATCTGAATTGAAATGAAATGATTAATAGAAAATGTTGCACGAGAGAAACATGCGGGGTGGTGGCGCAGTTGGCTAGCGCGTAGGTCTCATAGCTTAAGAGTGATCCTGAGGTCGAGAGTTCGAGCCTCTCTCACCCCATCATTTTTGTGTTTTCTTAGTTCTGACTTCTGACAATGCAAACCTGCGTCTGCAATTACTCATCACATAATTTTTTTTTTGGACAATTACTCATCACATAATTAAGTTGTGTTTTAATTGTCTTGGGCTTGTCTATTCAACTGGCAAGCTTTGTCCAAAACACCTTGGCGACCTTTGTGCCAAAAATAATTGTAAGCAATATGAGGAATTAATATAATAAAGAACCCAGTGTAATGTAACTTAAAAAAAAAAAAGAAAACCAACCCACTGTAAGCAATACCAAAAACAATTTTTTTTTACTAGTCTTGTCATTTAATTCTTTTTAAATCAATTAAAGTTTTTAATGTATTTATTTCCTTAACAAGTATCCCATGAAAAACTCTTACACTATAAGTAAATAATCCTAGTAGTTAATACACATTTTCTCTTTTGATTATATTTAATAATTCCTTTTAAGTTTAGTTAGTAAAATGCTTTCATTGATTAATACCTCTAAACATGACCGAGTTTATTCTTGATTAGGGGAGCATGGTAAAATCATTTTTACATGTCTTTTTAGCTATCCTATAAAAAAAATTCTATAATGCTATTTGTAATTTATTTTAATTAATCCATTTAAATCAAATTATTTATTTTTATATTAAATAGAAGACTATTTTAATATTAAATAATACAAAAAAAATAACATCGAAATTATTTCGGATATTAGGCCAAAAATGTCCAAATCCATTACGACATGCTCAGAAATCAAAATGACTCCCCTCATATGGTAGTAGTGATCCAATCCATTACGAATTTAGAAACGGTCCATAATCTCATCTACCAAATTTACACAAAATAAAGATCATATCTAAATCAATCTTGCATAGATTTAATTTCTAAATAATGAAGATCATATCAGAATAACTTCCCATACGAGTTCATTCCGAATCTAGAAACGGTCCATAATTTCATCTACCAAATCTATACAAGATAAAGATCATATATGAATCAATCTTGTATAGATTTAATCTCTCAATAATAAAAATCATAACATGTATATAAAAAGAAGATTAACTCTCACCTAAATATGTTATTCTAAACCTATGTGTTGTTGCAACTATAACGACTCCCAAATTCTTATTTATTGAATCAAAGCTCATACACTATCCATCTTTTTACATTAATCTACAGTCTTAGCACATTCAATTACTTCAAAACTTTCAAATTCTTGAAGGTATTCTATATCGATATTAGTTTCTTTCGTAAGACAAAATAGATGTATATTAAGAAGAAATAGAAAATCTGAGATTTTATTTATTTTTTCCTAGACAAAGGAACAAGAACAACGTTGTCATATTGCATCCATACTGCCAAATGCCAAGGCTCCTATAACGGTTATGATATTTTCCAGTGTCCTTGAATACCACGAGATCAACCTAGGCCTTAGTCTTCTTGCACATAAATATTAACATAATAATAATAATAACGAAAATGCCATTTACAGCCTGTCATCACAATCAACAAACAACTCTGTTCTAATCCTAACGGTCACTTCCCACTTTTCTTAAATAAAGTAACAAATAAAAACAATTTTAGATACTAGATTAGGGGCATTACATTCCTCCGACTTCTTCTTCAATCTTCGCTTTCACTGCACACCCCTCTCTCTTTCTCATTTGATGTAATGAAGAATGAAGAACAATAAACCTATTTCAGAAGCTCCCCTTTCTTGAGGATTTGCTCTTTTTTCTCATTCACATTGAAAAAAGGCAAAGAAAGAAACACGCAGTAACATCTGTGATGGGTTGCTTCACTGGTTGTTTCGGTTCCGCCAAAGATTCCAGACGCACGAGAAACAGGCCCAAGGTTTGATTTTGTTTTCAAATTCCATCACCCTTTTGTTTACTTCTTCAGAATCTGCATCAAAAACTCAATTTTGTTTCCAAATTTACCTTTCCTTTGCAGCGAGTTGTTTGTAGCAGGCGGGAGCAACAAAGTTCATCTTTTGTTCAACATAACTCCAACACCGAACTTGGTACTTCATTACAACAAGTCAAGTAAGTTAGTTAGTTTCTAGCTTTCTATTTTTGTTCATAACAAAGCATGCTTCTTTTTGTTGTTAGTTTTGGATTTGGAGTTGATAACTCAGTTAAATGAGGGGTTTTTGGTTGGATTTAGGGTTAAACCTGAGGAGCAGGTGAACTTGAAATTGAACCTGAATACCAGCATTAAAAAGAAAGTAACTTTTGATACCAATGTGAAAACCTATGAGCCTGTTTTGGTGGAAGAAGTTGATGATTTCCAGCCAGAGAAGAAGAGTGAAGAAGAATGTGGAGAGGGAGAAGATTTGGTAGCATCAAGCCAGAAAAGATCTTGCTCTGAAGAAAATAGTTCGGTGACTTCGGCCGCGTCTTACTCAACAAACCATAGGTACCAAAATTGCAGAGATAGTGATGAAGAAGAAGATGAAGGACTGGATTACTGGGATAGTGATCTTACTGATGATGATGAAGATGGTGGCATGGGTGAAGAATATGATGAATATGGAGATGACTTTGAAGATGGACTATGCTCAAGGCCAAGAATTTCTGTGAATAAAGTGTTTGTCCATGAAGTGGATGATCTGATGCTAAATAGTGATAGCAATTTGAGGTCAATTGGCTCGAATCCGAATGCTCGGGATAGAAGTGGTTATGTTCATCCCGTGCTAAACCCAGTTGAAAACCTCGCTCAGTGGAAAGCAGTTAGGGCTAAAAGAGCACCACCATTGAGATCTCAGAAAGAGAATTATGTTTCAAGTGAAGAGTCTAGGGTTGGACTGAATGCAGAACCAAGTTTCATGGATAAATCTAAAACTGATCCATCAAAGAAGTTGAACCAGGATATTGCAGTTAATGCCAGCCTTTCTAATTGGTTGGCTTCATCCGAAGTTACGCCTGTTAAGAAGGATACCTCGGTCGGTTTGTATGTGGAGACTCCCCAGAGCTCACGAGGCTCGAATTCGGTGATAAGCCATGAAGACAGGCCAATTTTAGGTGCATTGACAGCTGAAGAGCTCAAACAGTTTTCTGTTTCTTCTTCGCCAAGGAAGTTCACAAGTCGAAGCCCGGATGAGAAGGCTATTATAGGCACTGTAGGGACTTACTGGAATGTTATGGGGTCTTCTGAGGATGCTGGGTCTGCAACTTCCTTTAAAGGAATAGCACAGAGAGCAATTAGAAGAGAGGGGGGGTATAGGTGAGGTGAAATTGAGAAAGAAATCATGCATTTGAATGAGGGGAGATTCTTTGATTCTTGTTAGGAATAATAAGATAGTGAATTACCGAAACAAGGATAGAGAGTGATCGCATTACCCTAAATTAAGTAAGGTATTCTTGTTAGGAATGCATATTTTTTTAATTCTTTTGTGAATGCATCTTGTGTATGATGTTCTATTTTCTTTTGTGATGTGGTGTTGGATTGATACTACTTATATTTTTTCCTATATGTATCCATTTGTTCTTCCACACTTGTGTAATTTCCTCAATAAAGCATGGTAGATGGTACCTTATAAATAGACTTGCAACTTATTATGGTTTGAAATTTAACGTAATGCATATCTATACAACTAATTTTCTTGTGTATAGAATTAAGTCCATATTCTCATATTGGTGAATTCTTTTCAATGCAAAAATAGTACAAATACCAATTCCTAACTTTTATTCCTTTGTGCAAAGATGAGTTTATGTATATTGCTTGGTTTTACATGTATATATTCTTAATTTTTAACCATATAGTTGTCACAGGAGCATTTTGACAAAGATGTCATTGTTTATTTGTGTTAACTACAACTTTGGTATAGAGGTTTCTGCATGGAAATGATAATTGAGATTTAATTGTTGATTTGATAAGGTTCATAAAGTGCATTACCAAGTTTTATACATTTCAGGAATAAGCTGGTTTTAAAAATAAACTTTGATTGAGAAATTTCTTATTTTGTGTTTATCCTCATTTGCCTGGTAATTATACACTATTGTATAGATCAGTCATACAATGCAGATGAAAAGATAGTAAAAATTAAGGGAGAAAAAAGTTACACTAGACAAATCATTACTCAGGGAAAAGAGAATTAAACAATGTTTATTATTACATGTCTAGTAAATTCTCCAATTTGATCATTCTCAATGGGTCAGAGGATGACAAACCAGATGATGAAAGCTCTTGGGATACTTGGTGCATGGTTGGTCTTGCCAAAGGATCTTTGTCAACACATTTTAGGATCATCCTTGCCACCAATACTAGGAGTGGAATAGAATTTCTTGTTGGAGGATCTATTCTCTTATCTAAGAAATCCACAAGGTGTTGATCAAATCCCCCAGATTCTAGACACAAAAGCAGTTCATGAGGGTACTTCCCTGCCAAAATCTCTAATGCAACAATTCCGAAACTATATACATCACATTTTTCTGTCACTTTCATGGTAAATGCAAGCTCTGCAAAAGACATTAAAAGGGACAAACACACATTCAGAGAAACAAATTATGAAAAAGCTATGATAATGTTACTTTAAGTCATGGTATGAAATGGAAATTATGGACTAATAAATTTTGAAAAAAGTTACCTGGTGCTATATAGCCGTATGATCCAGCAGGAGCTGTCCAATTTGATTCTCCTTCTTGGAGCAACCTTGCTGTCCCAAAATCAGATAGTTTAGGCTCATAATCAGTGTCCAAGAGAACATTGTTTCCTGTTATGTCTCTGTGAACAATGCTTGGCTTGCAGTCATGGTGCAAGTAAGACAATGCATTTGCTAATCCTTTTATTATGTTCAGCCTGATGTCCCAGGTCAACATCTTCGCCTCCTCGTCGTCCTGCAACAACTTCAGCAAAGAGCCTCTCTCCACATGCTCATATATGAAAAATATTGAACCGTCCGAGTAACTAAAGCCACACATTGTTACAATGTTGCGGTGGCGAATATTGGTTAATGCATGAACTTCAGACATGAAATTCTTTGTCTGGTGTCCGGAGAAGTCTATATCCTCATTCTGGTGGAGACGCTTCACTGCAAAGATATCACCTGTTGGAAGCATTGCTTTGTATACACTTCCCTGCCCTCCTATGCCTATGCAGTACTTGTCACCAAAGTTCTCAGTTGCCTTGCGTATGTCCTTAAACTCTACCATGCTCCTGTGATTCCATACAAAGAATGAGTCCTTTCCACCTTGACTCTTCTCCTCTTCTTCTTGGTCGACTCTCTTGTAGCGCAGCAAGGCGAAGACTCCAAGGGAAACAAATAGAATGACTAAAACAGCGAGTGGAATGACTACTGCAATGATCACCTTATGCTTGTTTGATTTGCTGCTTTTGCTTCCAACACAAGGACTCAAAATTGGTTTGCTATTGCTAGCAGTACCATCACACAAACCTGCATTGCCAACTATAGCTTCAGAGGAAGCATTTTGAAAAGCAGCTAGGTCTGGGAGGGGACCTACAAGTTTGTTATAGGAAATATCCACTGACTGAAGGCTTATTAGTCCTTCCAAAGAAGAAGAAATTGTCCCAGAAAGCTGATTATGGGACAGGTTCAAAACTTCCAAGGCAATCAGATTTCCTAGCTGTGGGATTATCTGTCCACTTAGTGAGTTATGGCTGAGATCCAACAGAGGCTGCAACTCCACTAAATTCCCAAGCTCAACCGGCATATTCCCATCTAACTGGTTCATACTCAACTTCAGTGATATAAGCCTTCTGCAGTTTCCAAGTTCTTTTGGAATTGACCCTCTCAGATTGTTTTCTGATAAATCCAGAACCTGCAGCTGTGAAAGTGCTCCAATGCTGGTTGGTATCTGACCCGAGAGATTGTTGTTGCTCATGTTCAGCTTAAGCAGCTTGGAAGATGGATTGAAGACCTTCACTGGGATGCTTCCTGTTAGATTGTTGTTGGAGAGATCAAGATTTTGTAAGTTTGGCAAACTTCCAAGCTCAGGAGGGATGTTCCCTTGTATCTTATTGGAAGATATGCTAAAACTTGAGAGACTTTTGCACTCTCCCCAGTTACTTGTCAACAAACCAGAAAGCTGATTGTGTCCTAAATCAATGAAGTCCAAATCCGGGTATATGCCGAATGCATTCGTGATATCTCCTCTAAGAGAGTTCTTCTCAAGACGAACTCTGATTAGTCCAGTGCAGTTTCTCAAGCTTTCTGGGATTGGACCTTCTAGATTGTTCTGATTCGCCGCTAAGTAGACAAGATTCCCTCCCCTGCATACTCCTGAAGGTAGCTTCCCGGAGAAGCTATTGTTAGCAAAGGTCAAATTGTTTAACAAAGGAGGTGCAAAATCTTGTGGAATACTTCCTGAGAAATGGTTGTCATGAAGATAAAGGAGATTGAGATTCTCCAAACGGACAATTGATGAGGGCAAAGATCCTGTGAGCTTGTTTTCACTCAAGTCCAGGTATTGCAGGCTTTCCAAATCACCTATTTCAGGAGGAAGGATTCCACTGAGTTGATTTGTGTCCAGTGTTAACACGGCGAGGCTCTTCAACTTTCCAATGGTTGATGGTATAGAACCATTGAAACTGTTGTTGGAAAGTTCAAGATCTTCTATGCTTGATAAGTTTCCAATTTCTGGTGGGATTGGTCCAGAAAAATGGTTGGAGTATAGGTACAAGAGAGTAAGATTTTGAAGCAAACCAATCTCAGGAGGAAGTTTTCCTGACAGATCATTGTTTTGGAGTTGCAAGGATCTGATTTCTGTCCAACTAGAAAGAAGAGATGGATCAAGTTCTCCAGATAAACTATTATCAGATAGTCCTAACTCTTTGATTCTTGTCAGTGAAGCCATTGAAAGAGGTAAGGAACCTGTGAGGCTATTTCCTGACATAGAGATAAAAGTAAGGTTTCTGCAGAAGCCTAATTCATCTGGGATGCTAGAATTTATCCCTGAGCTATGAAGATCCAATCTCTGAAGCATTGTAAGATTTCCAATTGAAGATGGTATTGGTCCTTGCAAGGGATTTTCATGCAATTCAAGAATCTCAAGTGATGACAATAGACCTATCTCCTTTGGTATTGTACCATTAAGCAGGTTCAGTCCAAGACTTAAGTGTTTAAGCTTTGAAAGACTCTTAATATCTGTTGGAATTGGCCCCTCCAATTGGCTTTGTGTGAGGACAAGGGTTGTTAGGTTCTTGAGACTGTTGAACAATTGAATTGGAATTTTCCCAATAGTGTTCAATGAAAGATCAAGAGATACAAGCTTTGGGCATTCAAGAACAAACGGTGGAAATTCTGTGAGAGAGTTATATGTGAGGTTAAGGTCTGTTATGGATGCCATGCCCTTGAATTTTGGGTCAGGATTCTCTAGATAGTTACCACCTAGTTCAAGAATCCTTAGATTCTGCAAATTGCTAACTTGATATGGAATTTGTTGCAACAGTGAATTGTTTGAGAGGATTAGAGCTTGTAGCTCTAAGAGGTTTCCTATTTCTGGTGGCATTTGATATGTGAAATTGTTGCTACTAAGATCAAGAACTTGCAAATTTGTTAAGTTTGCTATCTCAGATGGGATTTTTCCAACAAGGTTGTTCATTGTGAGATTGAGTGTAGTGAGATTAGGAAAAGAAGAGAAGTCAAACCTGTTGAGGGTTCCATCTAGGCCTGAATTTGGAAGCTTTATCTCCACAACACTTCCACCATTGTTACATTTGATGCCATTCCAATTGCATGGACTTGTTTTGTTTGTGAGGTTCCATGAAGACAACAACATAGGAGACTTCAAACTTTTCATCCATGTTATCAGTGATTCTGCTTCTTTCTGTTCTGAAACTTGTGCAAGTGTTGATGACAAAACCAGAAATGCATATAATACATGAAAAGTTATCTTCATGTTGGAAAGAAATTTTGATTGTGCTTCTTATCAAAAATACATTATATATAATTAAGGAAGATCATATTTAATTTGCTTTATTTGATTAATTGTTTGTTTTGACTTTTTTGTTGCAGTGTTCCCTGGATTTGACTCTCAAGTGGGAACTCATATTGTTATTATTCTTCTTCTAGGAGATCTTTTTTGTTACATTTTTAAGTGTCATTATTATAACTGTGTTTTGTGATGTATATATATGCTTCTTTTGGAGTTGAAAAAAGAATTAGAACTAAACTAATAAACAATTTACCCATGTTAAACTTGTTCTGAGAGAGACTTCAGCGGTTTATTATGATTGGAAATTTTATGTCAATGCTAGTTGGATGAAAATGCATCGAAGAAGCTAAGGTTTAAATTGGCATATGTCATGGGAGGAACGTATGCGATGTATTTGACTTTATATATAATAAAAATCAACCATAAGACATGGATATAAAAATTAGCTATTTCTATTAAAAAATACAGTAGAGACGTAGAGTAATTTTATTATGCGATAATACGTATAGAAAAATAACTTACCTGTAATTTCTAAAAAATACACTAATAATTGCTAGAAATAAATTAGATTCATGTTTATAATCAAGATACGTATATAAATTAAAAATTAAAAATAATACATTGGTCGCAAGATTTTTTTTTTGAAAGGATTGGTCGCTAGATTTTTAGTAGTTATAAAAAAATTGATTTTTCAACCATAGAAATTTGATTATTTTCTTGATTTTTAATTTTATTTAAAATATATTATGATAAGTAATTTAGGTTTTTATTTTTCAAAAGAGCAAATTTGAATAACAATGTGAAGGCGTCCAAGGAATTATTTGACTAGTCAATGAATGAGTAGGGATGGTACTTGTTGATGACAGCTAAATGAAGCATCACGTGTCTTGGACTTGAGAAAATTGAAAATGTTCCAAAAACATCCATTTTGGATATCCATTTTTGTTATTTTTAGGCGATACAAATCTTGTTTTATTTTTATTTATATTTTATAACATAATCATGCACTTCCATCTTTTTTTATTGTTATTTTAAGTTTTAATGTAATAAAAATCTTGTTTATCTCTTTTTTTTCTCCCTAAAAATTAAATAAAAATATGCATTTTCATCGATAAGGAATACAGCTGTACGAAAAGGTAATATAGCAAATGGAATTGTACCAGTATCCCCAACTTGTGTTAAAGATAGAAAAAATATCACAACTTCAAAAATAAGTGGATGGATTATGTAATGGTGAATTTTGTTTTTTTCTTGGTGTCTAGGATGTAATAGGTGTTGCACAGTTTTTCAAAAAGCAAATTAAAAAAGTTAGGAAAAATGTTAATTGGACATTGAAAAAAATTAGTGTTTGGCATCAAGTGGTCAAGGTTGTTTGCATTCTTAATTATTATTACTACCAACTACCAAGTCGTCGTTGACATACATAAAATGATAAAAGTAATTGAAATCCAAATAAATATAGTGAACGTATACATTTATGTATGCATTGATTTACGTACAAGTTTTTCTTTTTCTATCAGTAAAATCAAAATTCTTATCTCGTATATGACAAAATAAAAATAATCACCCTGAGGAAGTCAAAGCATAAATAACTAGTAATTGAGTCACTGGCATACATTGATTCATTTATTGAATTTAGAATCCTAAAACAAGGAAATGAATAAAGTGACGAGAAGGAGGCCCTGCCAATGAAAAAAATGGAAAATTTTCATATATAAAATAAAATAAAATTTTATTTTCAAATTAAAATCAACAGCATATTATTTATCATTTTATAACTTTTTTTTTTGGACGACTGCATGTAGTTCGCCATATTTAGTATTATTTACCATTTTACAACTTTTTTTTTTGGACGAATGCATGTAGTTCGCCATATTTAGTGACTAAGTATGAAAATAGCCAGTTAATTTGGTGAACTTGGTGTAACTAGCCACTCAAAGTGACGAACTTAGTGTAATAAGTCACTCAAAGTGGCGAACTTCATGCAAAACCTTACCCTACTCAGCTAGCTAACTTGGGCCTATAAATACACCCCTTCGAAACCCCTTGTTGTGTGTCTCATAACTTGGGTAACCTTATAACTTAAATTTTAAAACTATCAAAAAAAGAAAAAAAAATTTACCCAACTAATTAAATCAATATAACATAATCAATGCATAAATAATAAAATAAAAATACACTAAAACAAAATTAATGTTATAACTACCCTAAAATATAAACTAAC
>JASCZI010000400.1:26527-45259 GCA_036250425.1 Stylosanthes scabra
TACATAAGAAAAATCAAAAACAAAAAAAAAAGGATACACAAGCAAACTTACCTCCAACACAGAGCCATGCCAGCTCGAAGAAGAAGAAGGCAAGTAATCCAAGAATGAACAAGTTTCTGGATTCTCGTTTTTATACAATTTTTTTTCCAAACAATGCGTCTTCTACGCATAGCTTTTTATATTTTATTTTTTTAAGTTTTCACCTACGGATTTATTTTCAAAAAGTAAAAAAAAATTCAGCTTGTCACAATGCGTCTTGGACACATACAATCTTGCATTTAAAAAAAAAAATTGCAAAAAATGCGTCTATAACGCATTACCTATTGACTTAAAAAAGGCATGCCCATATTCATATCAAACTCCAACCATTCATAATATTATGGTGCATCACCAAACCTCTTGCCATATTTAAAAAAAGCTGCCTAGGTTTTTTTTCTATCTTGTTAATTAGATTATTTAGATTAAATATTTAGTTGTTGTGTATTTAATTAGGATCATGAAATTTCGTAGCGTCATAGATATATTTACTTAGTGTTTTTTGTTTATAGTTATTTTAATAGAAATATTTATGTATAGTTTTAATTATGAGTTTAATTTTCATGCACTGACGGTGTAAAGAGTTTTACACAGTCATCCAATCAGATTCATGTATTTATATGACTTTAGAAGTAGTGGATTTAAAAATTAATTGCTTTTGATGATGTGGTAACACCTAAATGGATGCATGTGTCAAACTCTTTTACGCTGACGGTGCATGAAAATTAAATTCTTTAATTATAATATTTGTAGAAATATTATTTAGTTTATATTAATTAGTTTAGAAATATTTATTTATTATATCAATTAATTAGTTTATTTTAAATAATTAGGTTATGTGCATGTTATTGTAGTATATTATATTCGATGGAGCCTGCAGATGAATTACTTAGAGGTTATGAGGATACAATGTACAAACATGACATGACAGATTACATTGTTAGACGACTTGGGCAATTGGTATAGTCATTTTGCATTTTCTCTTGTTGATTATTTTCTAAACTCATTGAAATTTTATTTGATAATTTAATCAACGCAATATTTTATTGTACCCGAGCGAGTATTGCGGACACGGCGACTATTGTTGGATGTGCCCCACGAACTTTCTAGACCATTCTTATGACGTGCAGGATTTGAGCACGTGGCATATATGGGTTTGTTTGACCACGATTATGCATTGGTCTCTGCTCTAATTGAAAGGTGGCGCCCAGAGTCCCACTTTCACCTGCCGTGTGGGGAGATGACTATCACGCTGTAGGATGTGTGTTATCACACGTTTCAACCTCCTCATCATTAGATGTTGGATTAACCCGATAGGGATGGGTCATCGGATCACCCGCAAGAGACCTTTCATGGCTTTCAATCTCTGCTTCCAAAATGCCTTATGCGGGTCCATCCACCTCCGGATTCGAATCCTCAATACTACCATCATGTGGCATGTTCAAATTAACCATCAACCTTCTAATATTTGTCCCAACACCCCCATTTGACCGCGTATCCACACCAACATCAGAAGAACCCGAATCACCTACATCGACCAAGACTACAAATAACTCCAACAGATGGATAGTTGGAAAATGATTATGCCAACTTCGAATTAGCACAATGTCATCTTTCTGACGTAGCTTGTACTTAAGGGTGAGCATGGGTCAGGTTGGTTTAGATTTGGGGAGAAAATGAAACTGAACCAATTAAATTCTAGTTGGTTCGATTTGGTTCGGTTCGGGTAATCGAGTACCCAATTAAACAATAAATTCAAAAAAAAAATTAAAAAATATAAAAATGTTACTATGAATTCCAAATACAAGCCGAGTTTGTCTAAAAAAGAAAAAAAAAACTGAATGTTACACACAAAAAATTACAATAACAACTAAGAAATAAAGTTCAGAATAGCCTTCTTTTCATCATTTGACATTTGTATATATAAAAAAAACAACCCTAACAAAATCAAAGGCATCAAAATTTTTTAAAGAACAAATCAATTTTATGATAAAAATCCAACAATCAGCAAGACAAAGGTGGAGAGGAACAGGCACTTCTGATTTTACCATTTTCCCTTCTAGTGTGCTATTCTGATGGAGAGGTCGGTGGACGAAGGAACGCTGTATGGGTTGCCGGAGACGAAGTCAAAAGACTACGGGGTGTGGTGTGGTGCTATCGGTGGAGAAGCCAAGAACGGGGTGTGGTGTTGTGACTGCTGACAGTGGAGAAGCCAAGCAATGCTGTGGGCTCGGAAATGGCTCGACGGTGGAGAGGGGAAGCAAGGCGACGTCTCGAAGTGGTGAGACAAAGCAAGGCGATGGCACGGCGCTGGGATTAGCGGTAGACAAAACACGCAACGCTAGGCCTCGAAGTTGGCAGACGAAGCACGACGACGACTCATCGATGGGAAAGGCGGTCGGATCTGCAGCGATGAAGCAATGCCAGACTTGATTTTTTATTTATGAAAAACTGAAAAAGGGAGTGAAGAAGAGAGGAATCAGAGTTGCCTCTAGGTTTAGACATTTAGTGGCTGCTAGGTTAGGGTTTTAGGGTAAAAGTAGTATTTATATTTAGATTTTTTTTTAATAAATATTAAGGGTAATCGGGTAGTCGGGTTGGTTCGGGTTCTGTACCCGGGTTTAATCGGGTTGGACCGAATTATACCCGATTACTCGTTGGACACTGAACCAAACATGTCGGATCGGATCGATTCGGGTGATCGGGTACCCGTAACCCATGCTCACCCCTACATGTACCTGTGTAACGCAGTCTTAACATAAATACAAAATACACTACATACAATACAAAAAATTTCTCCCTTATATAATACAATCTTAACATAAATACAAAATACACTATAAATAATTCAAAAAATTTCTCCGTTGTATACTACAATCTTAACATAAATACAAAATACACTACAATTACTTCAAAAAATTTCTCCCTAGCAAATTTATTCATATACAAAAAATTATTTACTTATTTATTATTTATATAACATAAAAAACTTATGATTTCTATTGCTTCTTAAAAAAATAACTATACATAAAAGCATGTTTGGAAGCATACCTTTTGTAGTAAAAACCATCGTCTTCTTCTATTGGATATCTGTAGTAAATTTTCTTCACTCGCTTGATTTGTTGAAGACCCATAACATACAAAATGAAATTTTTCAGCATTGTTACACTTTGCACATCATCGGATTATTGAATAAATATTGGATCATTGGAACTAAATATAACAGATCCATTTTGATCTGTTATTATTTCTCCATTATGGTGAATAGCTAACAATGGAAACATGATGCATAACTCTAATAAGAGAATGACAAAAAGAAACCCAAAATAACAAAAGAAACCTAGCAGAGTAGAGAGAATAGGAAAGTCAGAGAAGGAGAGTTTTGGTACAACTGATTATAAATTGAAGCTCTGTATTTATAGAGGAGAGGGGCTTTTTTTTATCATTGCGTGACACACAAGATCAGGCCGGATTTGGGCGAGCTGGGACTGCTGAAGTAACGATCATATCACAGATCGGGAAGGGCCTGGCAGATCTGGGCCGGATCGAGACGGAAAATGGTGATCCGTGACAAATCTGATGAGGTTCTATGCAGATCGAGGAAGCCCATCCCGATCTGCAACCAAACTTAGTTTAAAAAAATGATTCTGGAAAATAATGATTTTTATTTTTTTCGGATATAATGATTTAATTTATTTTATAATAGAAAAATCCTTATATAATAAGGTCAAATTAATTTTTACAGTGGGGAAATTATATATTTTTTTAATGCACAATATGAAAACTATTTTCAATGCACTGAGACACTTGCCCCCACACTCATTAACATAAATCTACCCCTAGACCGATTATTGATTTTTCCGATTGATCAATTCGATTTTCAAAATCATGCAAAAAACTGTCAAAATTAATTGTTATATGAAGCAATAGATTGATCAACTACCTAACAACATATATCAACCAGAGTTTGAGTACAAAATTCAGGAAGAAATTCAAGCTCCGCATTTCAGGAACAAAATACACGCACGGACCAAATGTTCATGTTTTCTCATACTAAGATCGGCGACCGTTATTCCTCTGCTGCCACCACGTGATTTGGCAAGAAAGGAACAAATTAATCTTCGAGCTGCATCAATCGGCACTGGAGATGATTTTAGAGAGAGCTCATTAGCTGGCGGCAAAGGCACCGCAGTAGAGCCCCCAATTTCACACCCAACGCGTGCCTTCTGTTGGAAAACAAAGCCCTAATTTTTGGTCCACTTTATCACCTGGCACATACAAGATGAACATCGACACGACAGTGATTAATGGGAAAAGGGAAGGAGTTTGTGTGGTGGTTAGGAATTAGGAAGGAGCAGTTATGGCAGCTGCCACGTTGGAGATAGCCTCTTCTCTTTCAGTGAATAATGAAGCTAAGGCAATGGCTGTATTTTTAGGCCTACAGCTCGCAGCCCAATGGTGTTTTTTCAACATAGAATTAGAAGGAGATAGTATAGTAGTGATAAAGGCGCTAAACTCAACACAATTTTTTGGTGGATCTTTTGAAACTATCATTGCAAACCGTAAATCCCTTTTGAATAGTTTTAAATTTTACAACTTTATACATGTCAAGAGACAAGGCAATTTAGTAGCACATTCTCTTGCTAACATTGCTCTTACCAGACCAAAGTTTAAGTGGCCGGAAGAAACTCCTTTAGGTAGCGCTTGGTTTTGAGGACCGGGACTGAGATTGAAGGGATGAAACTTAGTATTGTGTTTGGTGAACAGGGACTGGAACTAAAATTTCAGTCTCAATCCCCAAAATTCCAGTATTTTCAGTGCCTCTAGATAATAGGGACTGCGAGACTAGGATTGGGACTGAAACTTTAATAACATTTTTTATCAAAATATCCCCATTCAACTTTTCTTAATTCTATACTACCCCTTCCACTCATCACACCTAAAGCCACCATGTTAGTCCAGCAGCTCCACCGTAGGTTCATCAAGCACAAGCTCGAACCACCACTCGACGCACCACCACCTGCCGTCACATCACCACCACCAACAACAGCAACAACACCACCACCACTCACACCACTCTCCGCACTACCACCCCACCATCGCATCACCACTAACAACAATAACAACATCACTCATACAACTTCCCATACCACTAGGCCTGCAAATTTGTTGTTTTAGAGTATTCAGTTTAGGATGATAAACTAATTGATATTAAATTAAATATTTGGCACCGTCTTCCATATGGTAGCTAGAAGCTATGAGCCATATCCACTGTCTGCAGCATCACAAAGAAGGATTCTAGAAACATGAAGCTATTTTGGCGTCAACACTTCTACACAAGCAAGCTATTATCTCCCCTTCGACATTTTAATCTTGTTTTGCCAACTAATTCAGGAACGAATATTTGGGAAAAATCACACACACTCTCTATACCATCATTCTCCAGGTGCAGCGGAGGAGAGGGGCGCGGTGGAAGAGGGAAGAGGGAAGAAGAAGGGGGAAGGACTGCAGTGGAGATGATGAAAATTGGGAGAGTTAATGATATTGGGGTTTTAGGGTTGGAGGGTATTTAAGTAATTTAATTATTTTAGTCTTTATGTTTATCTTAAATCAAACATCATAAACCAAACACAATACACAAATCTAATTTAGTCTCAGTTTCTCATTCTCAGTCCCTGGTCTCAATCTTACAGTCTTAGTTTCTGCTGCCAAACGCTATTTTCGGCTGCGTTTGAAAAAGAGACTGAGACTGAGAGACTGAGATTGGAGGACTGAGACTGAAAGACTGAGACTAAATTTAAGTTGTATATTGTGTTTGGTTTAGGGTGTACTAAATTGAGTTGTGTCTCAGTATCCACTTTGATTTAATAAAGTGGTAGAGGCTTAAAACATTACAATTACTTAAATACCCCCAAATTCCCACAAAACCCTATCCTTTTCTATCAGCCCCAAATTGAGAGAGCACCCCCTTCGTGAAAATCGCATCTGTTCCTGGCGCCGGCCTAGGTCACTCCCAACACCTCGAAACCTCTTCTTAGTAGCCGTCTTAGGCATATCCTGGTCGTCTTCAGTCTTGGCAACTCGCTCTTCGTCGTCTTCAGGTTTGCTTACTTCTCTTTTGTTTTCAACTCTCTGATTTCTTTTGATTTTCCCCTTCAATTTCGAATGTGTGTGGTTTCATGATAATCAATTTATTTTCTTGAGTTTTGCATGTGTGTAGTTTGTGCATTGAGTTTTAAAACTGTTAATTGAGGTGATCTATTGTTTTTAACTCGGTTGTGAAATTAACCTCGAAAGAAAGAACCAACAGAAGTTATAAGCAGAATTAGCTAATTAACTAAATATAATAATAAACTTATGAATTTTGTGAATTATTGTTTAAGAGAAAAAGGAGAATAGAGGTGGGTTCTATGAAGCACTCTTTCCTTGTCAGGACAACTGTGATGTGCCTGCAATTCCTTGAAATTTAATTACTTCTATATAACCACATCGAGGGTACGTAGTAGTATCCCAAGTTCATTTGAGCACTGGATGGGAATTTGGATTTATATATGTTTAAGCATTTTATTAGACATTGGATTTTGTCAAATTTGCTAAAAGGAAGTTTAACTAACATTTTGAGGCTGAATTGTATTTAATATGCATATTAAGAATGTAATTCCATTTCCTACTGTATATATACAATAATGGCTAGTTCAAAAAGCAACTACATAATAGCTGTAGAATTGAGGTGAATATGCATTGTATGTAATTGACCAAACAAAGTTCTATGAACCGCATAAATTACAATACTTCCTTGAGATGAGATTTTGTTAATCTTTTTATCATTATTACTACTACAAAATTTAATAAGGTTGAGTGTGCTAAACAGACGCCTTTATGTCGCAGGTCTGTAGAATCAAGAGATGTTAGCTCGAGGTAAAAGATATACATGAGTTATCTAGCAGCGTTGTATGATCTTGAAGATGTTAGCGTGTGTGAAAGGGTTGGGAAGATTGAGAATGATTATATGATGTGGAAAATGTTAGCGTGTTCGTAGGATTTGTGTTTTGTATGTTTCTAAAGATAAATATGAGAACCACACTTCCAAAGATATTCTTCCACAAACGAGAAATGATGTCTTGTCTCGCACAAGAACATCACCTCGCGGGAATGGGATCTCAAGATCCCTTTGATGTTGTGAATTGCCGGGGGTTTCTCCAACCCCGACAATTCACATCATCATCTTCATGGACCTTGAGGTGCCACTTTCGGATTGGCATTTTCCACCCTTTCAGCATAAACTCCCTTTATTTCACTGTCAGTGCCGTGACCATCCCATCCTCGATAACCTTTCTTCTCCTATTCACACCTATAGTATGTTGCTGATTCTTCCTCATAGGCCCTAAATGAGCAAGATGTTTGAGCTTCTGTCTTTTAAAACCTCTGAGAACAAGTTTTAAAATTTTACCAATTTGAAATGAGTTACTGGAGAACTAAAATCCTGAGTTGCTGGTGAACCACTGGAGCTATTAGAATCAGTTGCTCTAAAATTATTAACATCTAAATTAGCAAAACTCTTAAGCAAACTGACAGGGGTATTTGATTAAAAGAATTAACTCTCCGAAAGTCAAATTTTCCTTAGCCTCTGAAATCCTCCATCCCAATTGTTTCGCTTTCAAGTCAAGTCTCCTTATCAAATCTAGTTTCGTCCCACCATGGATTACTCCAATTGGCTATTGCAGTTTCGAACTTCATGCTCCAGATAACTACAAAAGCAACAGTAAACACCCAGCTTTTCACACATTAGTTGAATGTCAAAAGGTCTTCTTTTCAAGAGTTGCCATTCTGATAGATTGTCTTAGGGTTTTAGTGACATCCACCAAAACTCGTTCATAATTATGTCTTCTCTATATCTCATTGAAAACATGTCAGCTTCCATTATGTTTGCCAATTTTCTCTCCTAGTTTCCTCGTTGCCTCCTAACTCTGGCATCCCCCACATATGAATCCACATTGGAATATGAGTGTAATCCCCATCTTCATTCCCTACATTCGAATCCCAATGCTTTAAACATATCACAAATGTTTGATTAACCATGGAGAGACCCTTTCAATTCAGTTCAGATCAGTTTCTTTGTAAAAGAAAAACTGATAGATATTGTCTCCATAGCTCCTTATTCGAAGGCCTTCCAAATGTTTCCAAATTGTGGTCAAAGCAACTTCAATGGTTCCAACTCTACGATCTGCCATAATCCTTCCTGTTAGACTCCTTCCTCATGGCCCCCCAAAAATACCACCTCCTCTACTCTCGGATCATCCTCCAAAATTCTCTCTCCCTGTTTTAATGCTAACGCCATGAATCAAGTTCCTCTCACAATATCACTGGACGAAGTAAGAAATATTTGAAAGAAAACACCCAAAGATGAGAGGCCCTCACTCTCACATATGTTTTTTGGAAACCCTAGCAAAGCACACAACAAAACCCTAGGGTACAATTTTTAGTTTTCATTTGAATTTCGAACTTACGTAAGAATTGTTGAAATCATACATTTTAATAAGTGATTTAAATTAACAAATAAATAATTACAAAAAAAAAATAATTTTTACAAATATGTAATTAAAAAAGCAATTTGAGCATTAAAATGTTAATGGCACTGACTACTAGCCTCATCTAAATTCAACCCTATCCTTCCAGAATATCCTTCGACCGTATAAAGAACTGAAGAGGCAATCAAATTTGGCAGAAATAGCCCACAAACCAAGCTATAAAAGAAACAAACTGAGTGCAACTAAATAGCAAAAGATGACAAAATATTTATATTTATACATTTTATAATTGGTAATCACATGGGAATAGTTGGCATTTTCTATCATAAATCATTTTTTTTCTATGCTAAGAACAGATTATCCACCTTAAGTACAAAACAACACACATAAAATACCCCAGGTTAAGAAAAACTAAACCCAACAGGAGAAGTTCAGAACACTTCAGCCACCTTGCTAGCAAGAACCCGTTCCCTTCTCTCAATGTAACTAAATGGAAACCAACCTGCTTTTCCTTTGCATTCACCCTCCGCCCATCCATTGTTTGTCACCTGTGAAAATCACAGAAATCATACTGAGGGGAAACAGAAAATGGGACCGGATTGGTAAAGCAGGCATTGGCATGTGAAACATTGAGTTGGGACACAAGGCACATCACAAACTATGACCAAACAATCAATGTATGTTGATTTGTTGAATCAATTTATAACACAAATCACGTTCTTTCTGACTTCATAATTATTGATATATCAGTGCTAAAGAAATCCAAATCAAATGTCTCTTCACTAATGAGAGAGAGAGAGAGAGAGAGAGTTTACCAAATGTAATGCCATGTCTAAGCCCTTATTTGGTTCGAAGAGTTAAAGAAAGCCTATATTCAGATACAGCATGATACTAACCTTTCGGACAACAACATAATCACCAACTGAAAGATTCAATTCCACTTCAGACACAGCAGAGTACGGAAACAAAACCTACAAGAATAGTAGAAATTATAAATGGCACAGCGGCATTCCTTTTACAGTATTATACCTGCAAGTGCAACACTTTGTAGTTTGTACAGGGGAGAGTATCCTACTAACCTCGCCTAAGAAGTAACCCATGCTATCTGTTGTTCCATTATTTGTCTGAGAAGCATAGACACCATTAGCTTCCTCATATGATGGGGGTGGTGGCATACTCTCATCCACACTAGGAGCTGGAGCAGGAGCGGCTTCAATTCTATGACGTTCTGATATCATCTATTATTGAATATACATATAGCACATACTCAATGTTTATAATAAATAAAAGAGTAAAGTATATATTTTGTCTATGGAGTTTGCTAAAAATTTTAAAAATAACCTAAGTTTTATGTTGTTTCAATTTTGTCCCAGAAATTTTTTATTTGCATTAAATGTGTATCCTGAGAGATAATTTTTCAAGAAATGCAATTCAACAATAACTTCACAAAGACAACCTTCAACATACGCTAGTCAGGCACAAAATTCTGTCATTGACTCCTAATTGTCAAGGATTATTATTGGATTGGTCCTAAGATTGTTGAAAATTTAGCTACCAGGAGTTTATTTAATGCAAATCGAAAACTTTTGGGACAAAATTAAAACAAAATAAAATTTATGAGTACTTTTGAAACTTTTAGCAAACTTTAGGGACAGAAAATACATTTTACCCTAAATTAAAATGACCTATCTCAGATGGCACATTTGACTTCTACAAAGGCAAATAGAATAGCAAATGACATAATGATATAGTTTCTTACCTCACCCTCAAGCTGATCAAGAATTTGTAGGACTATTTGATGATATGCACGCTCTGCTTCAACCTTGGGAACCAGAAATTGATTGTGTTTTTCAATAATCGGATAAAATATCTTCTTAAATTGGAGAGTTGCATAATCGTAAAGAGAAAGTTTAATACCATTGCTATAAGGCGCTGAAGTGTTAACCTCTGTTGCTGTGCTTCAACAGCAGCCAATGCAGCAGCTGCTTCCTTCCCCAGTATGCCCATGTTTGTCTTTAGGTCTTGCAGTTTTGCTTCAGCTGCTTCTAATTTCATGGAAATGTCAGAATTGCCTGGTGTTTCTCTTACTTTTGCCTGGCGCTTAGAAACTTCCATAGCCTGTCTAGGTTCAAAAGACAGTAATTACAAGTCAAAATAGGAAAATAAAATTATTGATGAATCATGCACTTAGACAAAGGAGGTGAGAAAGATCAAAACAGGCAGGTGCCAAATGAAAGACAAATTCTAAAATACCTGGGCTTCAGCTTCTTGTCGCATTCTGTCATAGCGTTGAGCTAGATGCCGTGCATCCTCCAATGGAGCTCCCACCACCATTGCTCTTAAGGGCTCTGCAACCTAATCAGCAATTAGCAAGACTTCAATCACAGACTTATTAGGTCAAGATGGAAAGGACGCAGTGCATAAATAAACAATGAGTCAGAGTTATAAATAGTGACTGGGAGGAGTAGGAACCTCATGTGACTAAAAAATTAATTAAAGATTGATCTCCCACCTAGTCTGCATATTTGTTTCTCCGTGCCATTAAATAAACTTTAATATCAGAAAATCACATTCATATTTTGTGGAGAACTAAATCATCACTGATGTATAGTAATATCCGAACCCAATAATATAGCAACAGAGCTAGCTGCTTGATGAACTCAAACATAAATTTCCATACATCCATATACAAACAAATAAACAATCAAACATATACACACGCAAAATGTACCTGTGTACCAAAAGCTTTCAGTAAGTTTCCGCGTTCCTTCTCCATTTGAGCTCGGGCTCTTGCGTAACTTAGTGCAGCTCTAGACAGTGTATTGCCACTCGTACATGTATTTTCGGCACCATATTTCCTACTATCTTCTGATAGCTTTGTCCCTGTTAAAATAAGATGTTTCGGAGTTGAAGAACAATATCTTTCCATAAACTAACAACATTGAACTTCAAAGCTTCACTAACCAACATTACCTACCAATTTCAACTTGCTTGGATCCGGTAACAATATAACCTTCTACACCACGTACAATATCTCTTTGATAATGCTGAAACACACAAGGAGATTTCAATATTAGCCAAGGATGAAGAGCATTAACTGAGATGCAAGCAGAGCATTAGCGTAGAGGAAACAACTAACCTTCCCGGCACGTGTTGATATATAAAGCTTCTCAAGTCTCTGATGTAGCTGGAGCTCTGCCTCATCAGCGACCAAATTATCTGAACCGCCATACCACTGTTTCAGAACAGCCTAGAGCAAGAAATCAAGACAGTTATAAACAATAACAAACAAGGCAAGCATAAACAACTAGCAATTGAGAAACAGTGAGAACAAGATCAAAAGGAAAACGAATTAGTAAAATTAACCAAAACGATTAACGGTATTGCAGAGTACACAAGGCACATTGATTTTGAAATCTACTACTGAATTGAATACAAATGTAAGCTGCGGTGCCAGCTCAAAATTCAGATTACTTCAACGAGATTCCTTAATTGAGTTCTACAATGCAATCGCGCGATTCGAATAGATCCAAAACATAACTCGATGCGAGGAATAACGAATGAGATTCCTTACGGAAAAAAGAATTTAGAAGAAGCAAGAAATCGAATCGAATGGCGAGAAATCAACGCGAACAAAACGAAACGAAGTAAGATTCTCAAATTCAGATAGCGAATGAAAGGATCTAAATGAATTGATGGGAGAAAGATCTGGCGAATAACAGTGAAATAGAACCTGTTGTTGGCGAGCGACTTGTTCTCGAAGCTTCGAGGCTTGCTTTCTAATAGCATCCATTCAGATGCGAAAATGAAACGAATTTGAAATGAATCTCGGTTTGGTTTTCCAGTGCTGCAACAAACAACAATAACAATCAGTCTCCACTACCACCACTCCCTAACGGTTTTGTTTGTGTAGAGCAGAAGAGAGAAGCCAGAGGGTAGAAGCTTTTTCAAATTTCCCAACCACCACACTTTTTTCTCTTTCTATTGCTCTGTGTCTTAACTTCGCTTATTTCGAGAACGAGAGGATTTATCTGCAATCACAATTTATATTGTTCATACACAGGGGACATGAGTGAGGTTATTAGACACAAGTAAGAAATCATGAAATATTAGTTGTGTGGGTTAGGAAATTTCTTTTATTTAATTTTAATGACTTTTTTACAAAAATTTTTACATAAAATATATTTTACAAACAAAAAAAATTTACATTTAAAGATGAAGCTAGAGCTACAGCCAGCAAATAGAAAACAATCACATAAAAAAAAATAGAAAACAATAAGTTTTTTTAGGGCAATTTACTTAAATGAAACATTTGGGTTTATCGCGAAAAGAACCTCGTTCGTTAATTTGTAAGCGAGTATCACAAGGAAGCTTGGTTTAGAGAGTTAGCAACATTTACTATAGAGTTTCTGTTGCGGTTGTGTCTAGCAATGTCAAGTATAATTGCTTCAGCGTTAAGAGCGATGAAGATCTTCAGGTTTTGTTTCATTGCAGCTAGTAATTCCTAGAGGTCCGAAGATGTTGAAAAAGAGGATGTGGGGGCGAGTTCAAGCGGATCCACACCGCATTAGTAGTCAGTTCATGTGCGGGCCACCCATGTTCTGTTGCCCGTACATGGTCCGGTAACGGAATGTGTTGTATATCCGTCTTTAAATGTTAATGTATAGCATAACAATGATGATGCGTGTGACTTGGGAGACAATCGTTCCTTTGGCGAGCTTGTGGTTGCAAAATGGCAGGAACACCTCAACCTCCATCTCCATAGATGTGTCATGCATATCCAGATCCGATGGTTGAAGAGGCTTTGCGATGCAATCATTCTAACAAGGAACCCGCTTTGATAGAGGGTGACAGCGATAATGAAGGGGGATCAATCCCTGTGGCATGGGAGGGGGTCATCAAGTTCTGGAACACAGCAATACCCTCCTCACTTTTTGGAGGCTGGTTTTGGTGTTAGTCCTGTTGATGGAGATTCTAGCATGGTGTGTATGGTTTGCACGATTCGCATAGTTCTAGTGTAACAGCGGAGTTTCAGATAGGTCAGACATTTCATAGCAAGGAAGAGGCTCTGTTGGTATTGAAGAATTATAGCATCCGACGTGGGGCTGAGTACAGCGTCTTGGAGTTAGATCATGAGAAGTACCACGATAAATGCAAGGAATTCGGGAATAGATGCAATTGGTTGATTAGGGTCACACATCGGCGCAAGAATAGTCATTGAGACGTGAGGAGGCATAATGGTCCCCACACTTGTTTGGCCACAGACATTTCCAACAATCACAGGTAGCTTCATTACCATGTTATTTGTGACTTCCTATTTCCAATGGTCCAAGCCGATGCAGCAGTTACGATCAAGGTACTCCGGCGCGCCACTGAGTCGAGCTATAGGTTTATGCCGACTTATAGAAAGGTTTGGAAGGCGAAGCAGAAGGCTGTAACTCTTATTTATGGCGATTGGGAGGAGTCCTATGTTGAGTTGCCTCGATGGGCCTAGAGAATACAACTGACTATCCCCGGCAGCATTGCAGAGGTTCAGAGTTCCCCTTTTAAAGTTGGGGATGTCGTTGATGAGTTTGTTGAGTACTTCCATCATATGTTCTGGACCTTTCCTCCGTGTGTTGAGGCAAGCACTGCAAGCCTTTGATCAGCGTCGATGGGACTCATCTTTATGGAAAGTACGGAGGATATCTCCTGTTGGCAATCCATAGGATGGAAACTCAAATATCCTTCATGTCGCTTTTGCATTGGTCAAGGGGGAGAATGCCGAGTCATGGAAGTTTTTCTTGTCATACTTGAGGCAACATGTAACACCCCAACTAGGCATACTTGTGTTAGGTGACAGGCACAACAGGATCAGGGCCGCATTGGAGGATCCCGATGGGGGATGGTTCCCTAATGTTGCGTATTGAGGGTTTTGTGCACAACATGTGGCTGCAAACCTTGCTCAGACGTATAAGGACGTCGACACGAAGAGGCTACTCATGAATGCAACATATGCTCGGAGCGAGCTGGAGTTCACTTACTAGTTTGGGCTGTTAGAGGAAGTTGATAGGCAAAGTGAGTGGGCTGAGCGGATGGAGTTGGAGCATTGGGCCCAGTACTTAGATAGCGGCCAAATATTTGGTCACATGACGACTAACATTTCGGAGTACATTAAGACGCGCTCACTAGCGGTTCATCCAGCTTGATTAGTGCTCGTTAAAACACGCTAGTGCCGGCAGTCCGACAGTCTCCAAGTACAGCCTCTATTTGTGGATCTAAATCCATCTAATGCTGCCTGCGCACGCTAACAACACACCTAGTGGACTGCAAAATAAATAAATAAATAAATAAATATGACAGGTTCAAAACATAACCGAATAAGATAAAATATTATTATCAATTTCCACCGATATTAATTAATAGAATAATCCACGAATTAATTTTCTTAGACTAAAAAATATTCACTTTGAAATTCATTAATTGTAGTGTTTATGTTTCGTTTCCTAAAAAAATAATTTACTATGTATGTGCAATCGCAATGAAAGAATAATATTAAAGTTTAATTTCATTTCATATAATTTCAAATTTCACTATTTTTTTATTTTTAAAATTTAAATTAATTCTTAGGTAAAATTAAATTTAACCCTTCAGAAAAAAATTAACTTAACAAATCTAATCTACTATACTGAGAGTGCCCTTGTACTAATATTCACAAAAATCATATTAGACATGCTGAATAATCTATCTAATCTACTTAAACTAATTGCATATTGGTTAACATTACTCCAACATATTCATAAATCTACTCAAACTAACAACACATTGGTTCAACCTAATTCTAACCTAACATACTCATAAATCAGCTCTAAATAATATGTATTCTAATATAACTACAGTAAAATTACACTAACCTCAACGTTGACATTATGGGATATGTGGGCAACCGATCAAGGCGATACATCATTGATGTTGCTTCCGCCTCCCCCGACTGCTTCTGGGTCATTGCCATTGCCACGAAGAACACTTCAAACTCTCTCAAATTCTCTTTGAAAATTAAAAATTTTAGAAATTGCAAATGAGGTTCACGGGAGGCTGCCACGGATCTTAAATGCCAATTTAGGCAGAATTCGTGGCAACCAAAAACATATTCTGAATTGCAGTTTGCACATAATCTGTGGCAGATTTCCATGAATTTCTTATTCAAATTACACATACTTCGTGACAGGCCAACATAGATTCCAAATTTCAACAAATACACATAATTTGTGACAGGAAATAACAAATTTCAAATTTTGAGAAAACGAATTTGTTATTGGGTACCACGGATTAAATGAAAATAATAATCCATTGAGGGGTGCCAAGGATTATATGGAAGTGTTTTATGATAATTTGATCATGTTTTCTCATATAGGACAATATGATCATTTTGATCCCCATTTCATTTAAACAAATAAATGGCTTTTTTTAAGGAAAAAACATTAAAAATGTTTATCTTAACTTTTATAAATTATTTTGCCAGCAACATTTGTTCTACATGAAATGTTTCGTGTTCCACTTCGCAGCCAACAAAAACTAATAATTTAGTGTTACATTTCTTCTACTATGAAATGTTTCGAGTTCCACTTCGCAGCCAACACCTGAAAAATAGTCTTACAAAGACTTTGGATTCTCTCACCATATGAGCTAACTGGAAATAGTTATTTTCTTAAACGATAGAAAGTTCTAACTTATAAACCTAATTATGTTTCTAATACTCGAAAGAGTGAAGAATTCAAATACAAATGTTATTATTTAAAAACATTAAAATTTTAAAATGTTAAAACTTTCTTTATTTAAAAATTAAAAGAATAATTAGATTTATAAGTTTAGATTCTACATTAATTTTATATCTTTTATTAAAAATCTTATATTTTTTTTTTAAGGTAATCAAAGTCTGAATTGGAAATTCACTCTTGATTCTACACAAGTGTTTATCATTATCGTTATGTAGCAATTCTGATATTTGCCTTATGTTCTCCGAGTATTTTATTTATGAGGCCTCAACAAGCTTGATCTCAGAGTGTTTTATCATACTATCTTATAGTTGTCCATTGCAGCTAAGAGGAAAGAAAATGAAAAATTATTATTCATTCTCTTTCTTTTAATTTTTCTTATCATTATTCTTTATTCATTCATTATAATATTAGTTTTCTTCTTTTTCAAGGTATCCATCAACCCAGCAGGTCGAGAATATTATTAGTTAATTAAAATAGTTGTCCAGCAAAATAAATTAAAAAAATTTACCACCCAATCAGACCTATTATAATTTAGTTCAAATAAAATGATTCTACATATAACTGGGTCCAACTGAAGTTTAATAAAGCACATGTAAACAAATTGAATATTAAATTAATTTGAAACTAACTAATAAGATATGATCTAAACACCAACATTGAAACTGCCTAAGATATCAAAGGATCATAACCAAACTCTAACGATTACAAAAACCACAACAAACAGATATATAAATAACTCTAGTTCATACTAGGTTAAGATATGCTCTCTTCTCCCTTCTCATTAAAACACACAAGTGAATATTTTTCTGATTTAAGCATCGAAATGGCCAGATCCTCCTTGTGCCGTTCTTTGGTGAGCCAATGTGATGTCCTTTCGATCGAGCAATGATGAATGTACTCTCTCATCTAGGAGGAGTTATGCACCACCACATAACATCACCCAAAAAACATATTAGCGAAAAAAAGATTGCATAATACAATTGATTATATCGTGATTTTTAACTAAGAGTTATATTATTTATGCTTTTAAAAAAAGAAGACACCACTAATTACATCTAACAACAAAAGAACGTCATTTCGTCGCCATTTGACAAATTGTTTACCAAAAAAAAAGGTAAAGTATCATTTTTATCCCTAACATTTGGGGTAAGTTCTAAAGATGTTCCTAACGTTTAAAACGTCCTATTTCTATCCCTAACGTTTTAAAATCGTATTAATTTTGTCCCACCGTCAAGCAATACTAAAAATTACTAACAAAATCATACACGTAAATATTAGTTTACAACATCAAAATATTATAAGTGACGTATCTACTTCATTCGTGCCCACTATTATTCCCCACACTGTGCAAATATAACACAAAGACCAAAAGAAAAAAAACACACGACGCTTCTTTTTCATCACTCAATCTTACTATTTTTTTAATTATTCAAGTGTGATTGTGATAAAGATGACATTTAAAAAGTTGTTGGTTAATTAATTTTGCATTATGAATATTAGATTATTAGGATTTATTTTGATGGAGTTGATGATGGAACAAGATTGATACGATTTCAAAATGTTAAGGACACAAATAAAATGTTTTAAATATTAGGAATATCTTTATAACTTATCCCAAACGTTAGGAATGAAAACTATACTTTAAAAAAAAAATTAATCAATGACTTAGTCAATTTTCGTTGGACTTTATTCTTCGAAAAATAGATTCATATACTAATCTACTTCTTCTTCGTCAATAGTAGCCAGTCAAGGCCATAGCCCATATATCACGGTGAGACCCTAAATTCTTGAGTAGATGTTGTAAACAAGTGGGGCGGCTAAGCCGCCGGTTACTATGCACTGCATAGTAACTCAATAAATCATGGCCGTCCATTCCTAATCAAGTTACTATGTTGCATAGTAAATGAATCATAGCCGTTCATTCCTTTTCATGTAATAGTAAATCTTTTACTATAAATAGGGCTATGATTTCATAAGTTTTTCATATCCAGAAATCAATAAGAATTTCATATTCTTTCTCTCTATAGTTCTCTCTCTTTCTTTTCTATTATTATCTCTTCTATAGCTTTAATGTTATTATAGCTTCAGTTCTATAACACGTTATCAGCACGAGACTCTGATCAATTCACTTCGAAGCACGAAGCTCTAATCAAGTTTCTTTGAAGTAAGGTACTAATCTTTTACCATGTCTAATCTTTCTCGTCTGGAATTTGTACCCCTAAATATATCTGGTAATAATTTTCTATCATGGATACTTGATGTTGAAATCCATCTGAATTCAATGGGTCTTGGAGACACCATTGATGCCAATAATGACGCATCCCTGAAGGATCGCGCTAAAGCCATGATATTCATTCATCGTCATCTTGACGAACCTCTGAAAAATGAATATCTGACCTTAAAAGATCCTG
>JASCZI010000401.1:0-13334 GCA_036250425.1 Stylosanthes scabra
ATTAGAAACTAAGTTACTAAGAGATTAGGGCTTAGTTACACTAGATTCGTTGTGCTTGATAATTGAGAACCTAGAGTTGATATTCGAATGTATGCATTGGCCCTCATGGGAAAAACATCTCCAAAGCTCTTAACATCCCATTCCACTGATTAATTCTCAAGTAATATTTCTGCACTCTGTTCTTAATTGTTCTTTAGTTTTCGAATTCATCATCACTCTTCTCCAAGTCATTACTCGAATCTGCTTAGTATAATTAAAGGATAGTATTGCTTGGTCCTTTATTCCTCGTGGGAACGATATCCACTTCACCGTGGTATTACTTGAACGATTCGGTATACTTGCCTACCATCCATCAGCGTTCCACTTTTTTTCGCCTATTATGAGCTTTAAATGCAAGCATGTACTGAATGTTTTTTAGTGCCTGTAGGAAAGGCTTTATCTTATTGGCTGTTGTAAGTCATGGAAGGTGTGGCGCCTTCGTCTTTAGAGAATTTGCAATGTACTAAAAATATATTACTCTTACTTTGGTGAAGTATAAAATAGACTTTGTAAAACATGTAAAATTCAATTTTTCGAGAGTGTACAATTTTTTTCTTATTTCATTGCTTTTACCGATGAAAAAAAATTAGGCACTTCTACCCAATTCCGTCTTCGTTTGGTTTGTAAAACATTTAATACATTTTTCTAATCGTATGAGTTCATTGCAGTGGACAAAAAATAAAATTGCGTCATCGACAAAAAAGAAAATTGCACTCACATAACAATATTTCAAAATTAAATACCAAAAAAATTAATATTTCAAATTTGATCCCAAGTTGTATTAAGTGATTAAAACATCACACTACTTTAAAAGGAAAAAAACAATTTTGCTCCAAGCACTTCCCTTGGTTTGTAAGTTTTATTTTGGTGTGTTTCATTAGGTATTCAAGTAAACATTCAAAGATTAAACCACGGAATCTAACAAACACGGAACACAGACTTACATCATAGTATAGACAGCCCCAAAATCTATGGCCGGGGTTCTCTTCTATCGATGAAACTCGTAGGACCAGTCTCTCTCCGTGGCCGCACACGAGTCCTCTTCTATTTGAAGATGAATAACTCCTACATGATCTTGAGCTCAACAACGCCATGGAAATGTGCATCTTCAACCTTGTAATACCCTATTGGAAAAAGATCACCATGCAGTGTTCATAAATCCCAAATCCCTTACTTCCAATCTCGTAATGCTCAAATTCGGAGATTCTAAATATGCATCTGACGGAAGCTCAGGATGGGGCTAATGTTGTTGGAATAAAAAGCCCTTATTCCTCGCATACGGTCGAACGTTTAGAAAAGGTGTCACAGGAGTACAACCAAGTTTAAAATACCGAGTACGGGACTCGGGTCGTTTTCCCTAGGAAGCGGAAACAGAAAGCTTATTTTTGATTGGGGTTTGGTTGCAATTGATTTGATTTGAGAACAGAGCGCAATTGAAAGCAGTTTAAAAGCAGGTAAATGATAATAATAATAAAAGAGTGCCCTGGCCAAGGGTTGAAATACTGTGCATCCCTATGATCACTGATATGTCCCGGTCGGATGAGTTATCACCTAGGAGGAACATACCACCAGGGTAGAGTGGAGAAGTTAATCCTCTACATATCCTTGGCATACCAACTACGAGGTACTGACCCCACGAGGGATTCGAGTAAATCCGCGTTACTGGAGTTAACTCACTAGCGGTGTAGGTATGGCTGTAGAGTACCCAGTCAACAACTCGGTCTTGAAAGAACTCGTGGAACCTGCTGTCACCAGGCCCACTACTCGAATACTCGTGATCACCGTGGTGAATCCATGTCGCAGGGCCCTCACCCTTGGTAGCAGGGTCGTACGAATAACAATAACGGACTTAACCCCATTCCTCCCCATCCAATCCTATGGGGGACTCGCAGCTAAGGTCATTTGCACATTTCACCCCACAGCCGAGACACTATGGTATTCTACTCACTACTTGAAATCATAAAAGCAGGAAAATAAACGAGCAACGTAACAGTATGTAAAATCGCAGTTTGCAAGAAAGTAAACGGACAGAGTAACGGCAGTAAAATCGTAAAATCGCAGTTTTGAAATCGGCAGAATAACGGTAAAGTAAATTGATTGAAATTAAAATTCGGCAGAGTAACAGTAATATAAACAGACAATAAAACAAAAATAAAAGAGTTTGGCTAGTGAATGGACAAAAAATATAAAATGGAACCCTAAAACTAGACTAGAATATGGAAGTGGGCTCCCTTCAAAATGGTGAAATGCTCCTCTATTTAAGAGTGTAGAAAAGCAAGATAAACAACAACTACAACTACTATAGAAGCATAAAAGAACAATAGATCATAAAATAAAAGAGAGAAAGAACATAAACTTGAGCACCAAGTAAATATTAGAACTAAGCAAATAAGATGGAGAAACTAGAGATTCATTAAGAAAAGAGTAAAATATCCACAAGTCAAACACAAAACAAGTAGTAAAATAAGAGTTTGGATGTTGATGGTGATCTTAGAAGATGAAGAACAAAAGAAATAAACTAAGAGAAAATGAGAAAAATGGAATTCTTCTAAAAAACTCTCCTAAAAACTACAAAAACTAGAAAATGATCCTAAGGGTAGAGTGTGCTTGTGTCTTCAGCTGTTCTCCCTTTTGTATGGTCAAATAGGGCTTGAGAAGGGGCTGAGCCTTGGCCCGAAACGTAAAATTCTCATTTTAGCCTTCATTAATTTTGCATATGACGCTACCGCACGGTCGACGCTGACTTCCTCGCTAAGAAATACTATCGGTGCGGACGCGCGATCATGAGCGTGCGGGCGCGCAGTTGACGCTGACTTCATTGTTAAGTCATCTAACCAGCGCAGACGCGTGAGTACATCCTGCGGGCGCGCAATGCTCTATTTTATCTCCTTTTGGCTTCTTTTCTTCTCTCCTTGCTTTCCGTGTACTTTCCTAGCTTCCCTTAGCTTCTTCTTCGTCCCCTTGGTTCTGAAATTCTCTAACAAACACATCAATGCATCAAGTGGGAGGAGATTTATCAATTATGTGCACTTTGGGAGCTATATTATCATTAAATAAATTATGAGCACGTTTTAGCAAGAGATGGAAAACATGGTCATTCACTAGTAATTATGTGGAAAAATATTGATGAAGATATCCTTTTTAGCATGAATTCTATCGTAAAAAACCTCCTCATCAACGTCTCAAAACAACAAACAACGTCCTCATCCAATTTTTTACAGACCCATTAACCATGCTTTATCTATTAACAAAAAAGGATTCTAATTAGGCAATTCATCACAACACATTAAGAAACATGATTCTTTATTAAGGGTCCGAAACTAGTGGCCCAAAACAATACTTGATCTGGCTAGAACCTTAAGCCGAGTTCACATTTATCGGCTGCCACAAAAACTGGCCAACATGTGCTGAGCCGTCACAAGACACTCATCGAAACCAGAATGATTGAAGCGGCGAATGGCCCACCTTGCACTTTACCAACTAATGTGCATGCAAGGAAAAATTCATAAATCTGGACCGTCGAGAATTTCTAGGTAACATCTCAAAGCCCAACATTGAAGACATATCATATGACAATAGAAATTCCTGTCATATGTGAAATGATTCCTATCTTATTTGCTAAACTATAATCCATCTTGAAGACGCTTCCTCCTCGTAGGCTACAAAGATTTCACTCATCCTCACATGAAAACCAATATATTGATAACAATAATGCTATACATCCAAGTATTTACTCCAACCTAGTCCAACCAAGCAAAAAATAACCACTCCCACATCAGGAACGTGAAAACACGCGCTTCCTTCTCCTTCTTCTCCTCTCGTTGATGCAGCTTCTTCTTCTTCGTCTTCTTCTTCTTCGTTTTTGTAGCCCCCACTGCCGTTGCCACTGTCGTCGTCACTGCAACCACCACTGTCGTCGTCGTCGCTGCAGACGCCACCATCTCATTACTGCCGCCATCATTGTCGTCGTCGTCGCTATCGTCTTCTTCTTCTTCCTCTTCTTCGTCCTCTTCTCCTTCCTCTTCTTCTTCCTCTTCTTCGTCCTCTTTTTCTTCCTTCTCATCATCCTCCTCCATTATTACATTGTTACTGTTGTTGGTGGTGTTGTTGATGATGAAAAATTGAATTGAATATTCTAAGAAAACATAAACGAATTTTGAATTAAAACAGAAACGGATTTTGCATGAAAAACAGAAACAGATTTTATATCAAAAACAGAAATGGAATTTACATGAAAACAAAAACAGAATTTATATGAAAACAGAAACGGATTTGGTGATGAACCCATCCTGGGCGTGGTCTTGTTTACGCCTAGGCGTGACTTTGGGTCACGAAAACAGAAACGGAATTTACATGAAAACAGAAACGAAATTTATATGAAAATAGAAACGGATTTGGTGATGAACCCATGCCTAGGCGTGGTCTTATTTACGCCTAGGCGTGACTTTGGGCCACGAAAACAGAAACGAAACTTACATGAAAACAGAAACGGAATTTATATGAAAACAGAAACAGATTTGCTTTTCTTTTCTTCTTCTTCATCCTCCTCCTCCAATTTTTCTTCCTTCTTCTTCTTCCTCTTCTCTGCATTTCTCCCCATCCTCTGTGTTTTTTTTTTCTATTCTTCTCCAATTTCAATGTTGTATCATCATCATTATCTTCTTCTTCTTCATTATCATCATGATCATCGTTCTTCTCCTCATCATTGTGTCACCATCGCTACTGTTACCGCCGTCGCTGCTATCGCCATCGTCGCTGCTGTCGCTGCTGCCTTTGTTGTTGCTGTCGTCGTTGCCTTCGTCATTGTTGTCTTCTTCCCGTGCAGAGGAAAAGAAAAAAAAGCACTAATAGAAAAGGAAGAAAGGCGCGTGGAGGAGAAAAGCTTGGTTGGACTTGATTAGTTAAAATACTTAGTTGTGTATAATTATTGTATTGATAATTAAAATAATAAATGAACACTAGTGACCCACATTATCCATCGGTTCCGCTACGTAGCCATAGATATATATATATCAATAAGGGAATCCTACTTGCATAAATGGCACGTGTAACATCACTGCAATTTGCTCATTCAATTCTTATTAATATTAATAACTTTCTCATATTATTAATGTTATTATATAAACATATGTTTATTTCCCATAATTACCGTATAAATCTAATTATGTATATATCCTTTTTAATTTTTATTTTTTGTCTTATAATATTAATTATGATTTCTTATTTTAATTTGTTATGTCAAATTTTTTTACTATAAGTTAATTGTAGTTTTTTTTTTCGATCATTAGCCACTCACCAAAAAGACCCTAAAGTAGGGGGATGAGAGGTTCCAAAGGAACAATCAAGTTCTAAATAATACAAAAGAACAAAAAACAAAATAGCAGCAAAAACAAACCCAAAGAACTAACACCAATCTACAAGGAAAATATGACATGGTAGGAAGCATAAAACTTGTACAGGCTTCACGTATGTAGTACTCTTTGCACAATTGACAGTGTTAAATTCGTGATTCTCCACTACCCATCAGGTTCTCGCATTCTTCCTCTCCTCCCATTCTCGGATCCATGTATTGTGAGCAATAAGAATTTTACTCATTACATCCACTAGCGTTGTGCTCTTGTTGTTGAATACCATCTCATTTCTGATGTTCCAAACACACCAGATAACCGCAAAAAAGATCGTGCACTAGCTCCTCTTCCAGTCTTTGTTCATCTTAAGAGACATCCAAGCATCAAAACACTCTCTAGTTGAAGCAGGCCATGTCCAGCATATACCCCATCCACTCAAAACATTACTCCACACCCTCCAAGTATACTTACAGCCAAAAAAGAGGTGATAAACTGATTCTTTATGATTGTTACACAGCACACAATTGATAAGATGATCTCCTAATATACCACACCTTACGAGCTTTTCTCGAGTGTTCAGCTTTTCTAAGATGACAAACAAAACTAGTAATTCGACCTTAGGGGGAACAAAGCTTTTCCACAGATTCTTCACAAAACTAAACATGTTAGTGTCACCTAACTAATCCTTATTTTTGAAGAATACCTGAATAAATGATTTCACGGAGTACTGTCCATCCGCTGAATGCTTCCACACAATAGTATCCTCTTCCCCCCTTCGGACTCCAACTCTGGACAGAATAGTCATTAGCTCCCTCAGGTTGTCCTCCTCCCATCCCCTCAAAGGTCTTCTCCATGTGAACGACCACACCCAAACAAAACCATTCCAAATTCCACATTCATTTATGGAACAGAATTTTTCATTGGACAGCAAGTACAATCTAGGAAATCTGTCTTTCAGAACACCTTATTTTATCCACTTTTCATGCCAAAATCTCACTCTCCCCCCTTCACCTACTACAAGTTCTATCCCGGTGGCAAACAACTGCACTAACTCTCTATTCCTCTTCCCCAGCTGCATGATCTCACACCACACACTCCCCCCCTTTACATCTAAACCAGTATTACAGGACATCATACCCTCACTCGTACGATTACATGATTTCACTACTTTCTTCCATAATGGGCATTCTTCTTTATCAAACCTCCACCACCACTTAAATAGAAGGGACATATTTTTCAACTCCAAGTCACCTACACCTAACCCTCCCATATTCTTTGGCCTTTGTATCACCTCCCACTTCACACTAGGTAACCCTCTACTCCCATCCCTCTTCTCCCAAAAAAATCTAACTTGTATAGAGATGATCTTTTTCACTACAGTCTTAGGCATTTTATAAATACTCATATAGTATAAAGGAAGACAATTCAAAATTGATTTAAGAAGGACTAGCTTCCCAGTTTTAGAGAGTACCTTACTTTTCCAGCCTTTAAGCCGCTTTTCCACTTTCTGAATCACGGGTCTCCAAGTCTCAACCTTCTTCGGATTTGCCCCAAGAGGAACACCAAGAGATTTAATCGGTAAGCTCACCTCCTTGCAATTCAACAACTTGCACACCTTTCTAGTTTCCCTTGGGTCACAATTTAGGCTAATAACTGCTGATTTCTGAAAATTTATTTTCAAACCAGAGCCAAGCTCGAATCCCTTCAGTATTCTCTTATAGCATCTAACCGTGTCCACATCATTTGGGTAGAACAAGATGGTGTCATCCGCAAACTGTAGATGCGATAATTCCATCGAGTCCTGGCCCACCATCAAAGGTCTGATCATTCCTGCTTCCTTCAATCGTCGCAGAAGGCAATTTAGGACCTCACCCACAAGAACAAATAGAAAGAGTGAGATAGGGTCACCCTGCCTTAGTCCCCACTGCAGCTGAAATGGTTTCGTAGGAATGCCATTTATTAAAATAGACATGGATGCTGCCAGACAGCATCGGATCCACTCCCTCCATCTCTCCCCAAAGCCCATTCTCATCAAAGTCAAATCAAGGAACTTCCATCGAACCCGGTCATATGCCTTTTGGAAGTCTAGCTTGATCAACCATGCTGGCTATCTACTCTTCTTCAACCAGTGAACTACCTCGCATGCTATTAAAGCTCCATCATGAATTTTGTGGCCACTTACAAAGGCAGTTTGCACTTCTCCAACCAGGCCTGGTAGAACACCCTTCAGTCTTCTCGAAAGGATTTTAGCAACCACTTTGTATATACTGCTCACCGTACTAATTGGCCTAACATCTTTCAAATCCGTAGATCCATCTTGTTTGAGTGCCAGCGCAACCCATGTAAGGTTCATCTCCTCGGGTAGTCTTGAATTCACAAAGAAATCATGGACAGTTTCACAAAAATCTTTGCTGATCACATCCCACATACCTCTAATAAATTTGAAGTTATACCCGTCTGGTCCCGACGCCTTCGTTGGTTCACAATCTCACACTGCATCTTTGACTTCTTCAAAGGATGGAATCCTTTCCAATTCAACGGCATCATCAAGGCTGATCTTATTGAGTAGGGACTCCTCAATGTCAACCTTCAGGTAGTTGTCCTCCGTATACAAGGCTTTGAAGAAATTTTACTTCCTTTAGAATTCTATTCTTTCCTCTGAAGCATCTCCCTTCAATTTTAAGCATGTCTATCCTTTTCCTTCGTTTCCGGCTTTTGGTAATTCCATGAAAAAATTTCGTGTTTCTGTCCACATATTAGCAGCATATTTGGACCTCGACATCTGTTTCCAATAGCAAGCCTTTCTTTCATACCACCGTTCTGCAAGCACTCTCAAAGCTCTACCTCTGGCCATTATGCACTCATTAGTAGTTCCCTGTTAAGTTTGGTTGTCAACGACCTGTATTTCATTCTCCACCTCCACTATTTTCTGCTCAATCATCCCAAACTTGTCCTTATTCCACCCCCTCAATGGCCCCTTCATTCGCTTCAGCTTCGCATGGCACGACATGTTACCCAATCTGCTCAATTCCGTCTTCACGACATTCTTGAAGTCACCATGTGATAGCCAAGCATCAATACATCTAAATTGTTTAGGGCCCCAGTCAATTTCAACCGTGTGTACAAGGATTGGGCAGTGATCCGATAGAGACCTGTTAAGGTCTTTGAGGCAAAGAACCTCGAAAGCATCCACCCACTCAACATCTACCAAAACTCTATCAATTCTCCTGCAACTTCGACCACCATACCACGTGTATTTCCTTCCAACTAGCTCCAAATCAATCAACACCAGAAATTCCAGCCACTCCCTAAACAAAACACTATTTTGTGAAACTGAACTACACCCCTTCCTTTCATTTGCAAAGAGGATTTCATTAAAATCTCCTCCAATTAGTAATGGCACATCAAGCTCTTCCATCATCATTCTTAACTCTTCCCAAAATGTCACCTTATCCTCCCTTAAATGCGGCCCATATACAACACCAATAGCACACCTGAAGTTTTTTGCTGCTAACATTCCCACAAGGATCAGCGATCTACTCGATTTCAGCACCTTATCACACACAAAGAACTATGTGTTCCATATACACAAGATACCTCCCGACGAATTTTCTACCTCTACTGACTCCCAACCAAATGTATCATCCAAGCACCAAATGGTTCTAATAAATTTCCTATCAACCATACCCTTCTTAGTTTCAACAATTCCAATGAGATCAATATTGTTCTTCCTAATGACTCTTTTCAGCATTTCTGACTTACCACTCCCCCCTAACCCCCTAACGTTCCAAAACAACAGTTTCATTTCAATTTGTGTTTGGGGCCTAACCTCAGAGTTCTAGTAGCCAATGTTTTCCCTTGAATACAGGGAGCTTTTCTGCTTTGTCCCTGTTTTATCGGGCTCAGATCTGCCCTCTTCTTCCCGTCTGGTCTTCCTTTGATTAATCTTGCTCGAACTTCTTCTTCTTCACTACTATCGAACAGTAATCCTCCTCTGTCCCAGACGCCTTTTGACTCAGTAGTTTCAAAAAAACTATCTTCGTCACTCAATTCCTCACTGTGGTAGCTGTCCGTGTCTTGACCCTGCCCTTCAATTGCAAGAGGTTGCAATGTATCCTCTTGTGATTTCTTGAAGCTTTCTTGAATCACCTTATCACACTCCACGGCCACCATTCCCAAAGGGGGGAACGACGCTTTTGCACCACAATCACCTCGTACCGTAACAAGAGGAATATCTACGCCAGCCACAATCTCTTCAATTCCACCTCCTACTTCACTTTCTTCTAGGTTCTTCCATTCAACTAGCTTATCCTCGTTTATTCTGTAAAGTGTTTATTCACTCCCTTCAGTCTCTTCGATACCACCCACCAAGGCACCACGGCTACCAGCATCACACCATTCACCGCCATAGTTTACAATCAGTGTATCAATCGACTTATTATTGGGATTTCGTTTCTCAACCGTGTCATGAGAGATCGCCTCACTGCTCAATGGGGTTGCAGAAACGTGTTTAGGTTCCTTCGTTACCCTAGCCACATCGAGTTGAACCTGGAGTTGGTTCACATTAGGCCCAAACCCGAGTGAAAGCGGGTATGAATCAGAAGACTCCGATCCTTCGTTCAAGCATGGGTCACCCAATGGGCCAACGTTATGTTGCATAGACAGCGCCAGTTTTGTATAGAATTGGGCCTCAATAAACATCGGGTCAGTTCTAAGTGGCCCAACCCAACTTCCCGCCCCACTTAATTCTCCATAAAACCTCCACTCACGTTCTGCCGCAGTTCTTCTTGCTTCGAGATCATTGTCCCCAACTTCGCTCTTATTAATTATAGTTGCTGAATATATAAGATATATTTTTTTATTGCTCTATAATAAATTTAATTTTCTTTTATTCAATAATTACTAATCAATAATGATAATTATTTTTTGAAATTTTGTGAATTTTAAGATAATTTTGACATCTTTAACATTCACAAAGAAACAATTTTAACATAAATAAACATATGCAAATAACATTCATAAATTATTATAAATAATATCCGAAATTTGATACACATAACATCTCTAATTTTTTAATTTAATATGTTTCTTATACTCAATATCAAGCTATTGTCTTTTTATTAATTGATATTGAGTAAAAAGAAGCATCTTATGAGAAAAAAAATTGAGTATACTAAGTAAAAAAAACAATAGCTTCATATTGAGTATAAAAAAATTTTAAATTAAAAAATTAGAGATGTTATATGTATTAAATTTAGGATCTTAATTTATGTATGTTACATGCATGTGTTTATTTATGTTAAAATTCTTTCTTTGGGGATGTTAAATAGTTCAAAATTATCTTACATCTCACAAAATTAATTATTTGGCTTTTTTACATGAATGCGCATGGGAAATTCTTTATTTCCCAAAATGCGCTTGGTTTGTTTTATTTCTTAATTTACGCACTATCAACTCGCTGTCCCCACCAGAGAGATGGATTTTCACTCCATTTCACCGCTGCCTAGGGCGATATGCCCCCTGCTGTAGCTGACACCATCTCGCTAGCGCCAGGAGATAAATGGCTTCTGGAAAAGCTATTTCCCATCTCTTTCATGGCATAAGCGAAATGGACTGCTCCACATCTCCTTCATGGCATAAGCGAAATGTACATGAGGCTTCGGTGAGTTTGCAACTCTTCACGTGTTCCTCCTCAATAATTTGGCCCAACTTAGTTATAAACAAACTTGTACTCATAATATCATTAAATTTATCATTCATTCAGCCTTTTATTACATAAATTTTTTTAAAAAAAATTGGAATACCATCCGTGGATATGTTTTAAAACAAAAAAAACTAAATCTAGTAAATTTAAATTTAAATTAAAAAAAATCATAACTTAATCAAATCTAAAATCACAAAAGCCAAATTTGAACCAAATACCAAGAAAACACTGATTAAATTCAAATATCCTTGCTTGTAGCTATTGACGTTAAAATATATCATTATTTGTCCAACTGTTATCCATTATTTTTCTTTATCAACTATATAGTTATAAGGTCAATTTGCTTTAAAAATTAACACATGACATTTATAATTTATCCTTAAACCTTGATTGTCAAGGTAATTTTTATTTTAAAATAAATTGGGATTAATTTGGATGTGTTATAAAATTATATAAAAAAAATTACTTAACAATAAAAATTATCCTTAAATTCTTTTGAAAAAAAAAACGTTTTTGGATTATTTATATCAGGCAATCTCTATAACGTGCTTATTCCTAGCTAGCAGTTTAAAAAGAAAACATTAAAGAACAACAAATATTAAAGAATTATAATTTTAAATTTAAGGGTTCAAAACTGAATTAATCCTACGTTGTTATTATATTCCCCTATACCTTAGGGTAGTGATATTTTAAAAATTAATTAAATTATTTTATTAGATTTGAAGGCTGAACGAATGATAAAATTTAAAGGATGAATAATATTACTTTTTATCAATATAAGATATAGAGCAAATGACCCATTTAAATGGTTTGTATTTTAAATAAATTATTAAAATACACCATTTGAAAACAAAATGATCATTTTGTATCATATTTATAGAAAAAAAATTTTAAAAAAAAATGAGTTGTATTATCTTTTTACCTAACCAATAGTTATACAAAAATTTATGACATGAAAAATCATATTTTTTTTATTATACCTACTATGTTTTTTATTCTTATATTATACATAAATTAATCACCAATAAATACAATACATAGTAGCCATGAATAATTTAATGGATATTTTTTAAATTTAGAAAGAAACATTTTTTTTATTTTTCAATTTTTAATATTAATTTATAGAATAAATAAATATTTATAGCTAACTTTTATATTTAAAAACAAATCAAAATAAAACACAAAAGTAAGAGTTTGTTTAATTCTCAATTTTGACCGTACTACTTTCAATTATAAAAAGATTTGTTATAAAAAAAATAAATGCAATAATGAATGGTATGAAACCGCCGATTCAAATAAAAATGATGATGGATAAGGCAATAAATGAGTATAGGGCGCGTAGGCAGCGGCGGAACTTGAATAAAATTTTTGGGGAGCCAAATTAAAAAAATTAATGTAAAGTTATTGAGTTATGTTAGATATATATAAAAAATTAGTCATTATTATGAAATATATATTGAAATATAAAATACATATTGAGAATGACTTTAAAAATAAATATATTTATATATAAAAACTTGGATGTTGATTTAGTGATTGAATTTTGTTGTGCAAATACATTAATGAAAATTATATATACTACTTGAGATGCGAGGGAGAGGGAGAGGTGGTGTGAGATGGGTGCGAGGGTCTGTGGTTTCAGAGAGAGAGAAACACCGTGAGGATATCGGCTATGCCGGTAGAAGTAATAACAGGGAGAGAGTAGGGGGGTTTGTACATGGTGTTCGGAGGAATACACAGGGCTGGGGTGAAAACAACTCAAGAGACTATTGGAAGGGTGCAATATTCACGGCTTTTGTGGATAACCTTTCATCGACGATTACCAAGTGGGACCTCTACAAGAAATTCGGAAAGGATGGCTTCGTGAAGGATATCTTTATATCCAGGAAGAATAGGAGGTATAAGGAGGGTAACTTTGCTTTTGTAAGATATGGTCAGTACAACAGTGTCATGAGAGCCATTGATAGATTAAACGGAGTGTTGTGGAAGGGGCAGACACTCTTAGTTTCAAGGTCCAAATTTAGAAGAGACGGTGACGCTGCAGAGGGGAAGTATGTTCAGAGCATGAACAGAGTCGCGAAGAAACGATGCTCACTAAAATGGGTGCCTGTCAAATGGTCGGCGATACATGATGAAGGAGGAACAGAGGGGAAGCAGAACTCGATCACTAAGGACAGAAAGAAGATACAAGGGGTGTGGGCTGAGGATCAAAAGGAGCGGTTGCAGAGAAGTCTTTTAGGAGT
>JASCZI010000401.1:33868-46310 GCA_036250425.1 Stylosanthes scabra
ATAAATTAGAGATAATAAATTGATTAATTATGCAATTATTTATGTGAATTGAATTAGGGTTAATTAGATTAGAGATAACTAATTAATTCCTTTTGTGATTTACATAATTGAATCAGATCTGTTCTTCACCTCTTTTCCTATTTGATTAATTAAGAGATTAATAATTAATTAGGATTAGAGAAACTAAATCACTAAGAGATTAGGGTTTAGTTAATTAGGGTTCTTTGTGATTTGTTGATTGCTTGCATGTGAAGTAACTTGATTATTTGCATTAGGGTTGTGTTTGGGTGAATATCTCTTGTTCCTTGGCTTGTTCTTTATCATTATTCATTAATTCTAAATTGATTCCTTGCTGCCCAAGTTTGTTAATTAGTGATTTTGTTAGGTTTTGAGTGATTTTGCACGACTTTTAGTGACTAGATATGATTAGGATAATAGTAGATTTGATTTTGATTTGTTTTGATTTAATTAGGATTAGATTTAGAATACTTGATCTCTCTTGATTTTTATTTGGTCTAATTAGATAATTAATTGATCATTATTGATTAATCTATTAATCTCCGTGGGAACGATACTCTACTCACACTTTTATTACTTGATACGATCTGGTGCACTTGCCGGTGGAAGTCTGAGATTCCGTAAGGATTTCGGACATCAAATGTATAGTGTAGAATTCCATCCAGATAGAGGAGATGTGATTTCGGATACCTTTGCTGGCTCGAATACGGTGGCGGCTTCAATGGTATCCGGCGAGGAAGCAGAAACATCTCCTGCAGGAAGGGGTGGTGCAAATTCAAATTTGGAGTTATTGGCGGATCCGTTAGTGGATGACATAATTAATGGAAAATTGGGTTGTGTACCTCTATTGAATGTGGAGAGAGAAATTAACGGCGAGAGGATTGGGAGTGCACCGCATTAGAGATGGTGTATGTTCAGTAAGAATCATCAACTGGAGGAAGATGTTAGTAGTTACAGCTTGGGCCTTGATCCAGCCTTTTATGAAGCCCAAATAGGTTTAGTGAAGGACGCTAGAGACGAAGATCAGCTGATACAATAATCAAATGGGGCATATTCCTTTGGGCCGGTTGGGGCAGAACGGGAAAGAGTGGAGGCCTCGGATAACTCGTGCCCGTTTCCCCCTGGCTTTGGGCCCTGTTCGGATCAGAACCATGTCCATCGAACATTGGCTAGGGCACAGAATCTCTCCTTTGTTGATGCTGTGAGAGGAACAAACGAGGGTGTGTGTGGGAGCGAATGTCTGAGTGAGTCGGTGCCATTGACAGAGAAAGGGTCGTCGGCGATTGATGGTGAGGAGACGGCAAGCGACGAAACTCGTTACAAAATTAACGAGCAGGCGTTTAAGAGTGCACGTGAAGGAAGGGGATTCACGGACTCAATAGATGCTGAGTTCTCCAGTGCTCTCAAGGGAGGGTCGAAACCACTGGGAGAGGAGCTGCAAGAACGACCTGACGAAAGTGATGCTGGTGTCGCGATCCCTGACAGCGTTGATACCTGCGTCAATTTCCATGATGTTGGTCACGGTGATCCGGATTTAACTCGTCCTGTGGTGGATGAAAGCAGGGCAATTGATGATAACGAACATTCTGGCCAAACGGATTCGTTGTGTGATGAGATTAGTGACGAAGATGACAGTGAAGAAGTAGAGGTTACAAGAGAAATTTGGAGTTCTGGGGGAGTGTCCTTTGTGAGCAGTGACGAGGAGGAATTGGTAGACAGACTTACCAACAGAAGAAAAGGGGGAAGAAATCGTTCAAAAAAACAGCGCCAGTATTGGAAGCCGAACTGCATAAAGGGCAGGACCTTGGCCACTAGAACACTCAAGTCATGCTCTAGACTGTGGTTGTAATGAAATTGTTGTTTTGGAATGTGAGGGGGATGGGGGGTTGTGGTAAAATTGAGATGATGAAGAATGTATGTAGAAAGAATAGTTTTGATCTCATAGGTGTAGTTGAAACGAAAAAAAACTTATTGATAGCTACTGTGACAATAGCTTCTGGAATAACAAGATGAGTGTAAAATGGGAGTACGTAGGTTCCAACAATGCGTCGGGGGGATTGCTTTGTGTGTGGAATGAGGGTTTCTTTAAATGTGAAGAGGTTATGAAAAATGATAGGTGCCTGCTGCTGCGTGGAGTGATATTGGAAAAGGAGTTTGAATGTGTGATTTGTGTGGTGTATGGACCTCATTCGCGTGAAGAAAAGATTAGTTTTTGGGAAGTACTCGGGCAGCTGAAGCACAGATTTGGGGTGCCATTTCTCTTGGAAGGGGATTTCAATGAAATAACTCATCATTCTGAAAGAAAGGAATGTAGCTCGCTATCTCAGAGCGGGCAGTTGTTTAAGGAGTGGATTGATGCATTTGAGATGGTTGATTTGGAATTGGTAGGGAGGAAGTATACTGGTATGGAGGGCGCAGTTGCAATAGAATTGATAGGATACTTGTTGATGCAGATTGGGTCACACGGTTTGATGAATTACACCTAAAAGGGCTAAACGGGTCTCTTTCGGATCATTGTATACTACTGTTATGTTTGGATGAGTTGGATTGGGGACCTAAACCGTTTAGGTCGCTTGATTCTTGGCTAAACCATGGTGGGTTTAAGACTCTGGTTCGTGAAGAATGGTGCAAAATGGGGGAGTTACCCTTTGATGCCAAGCTAAAGATGTTGAAGAATCCCCTAAGGGTGTGGAATAAGGAGAAGTTTGGTATGATTGACCAGAAAATAGTCGAGATAGAGAAGGAGATTGAGCAGGTTGATCAATTAGTTGAGTTGGGGAAGATGACCGAATGTGTTATGGCTAGAGGAAGGGAATTGAGGGTGTTGGCAGAGAAGTGGTATGAGAGGAAGGCATGTTATTGGAAACAATTGTCGCGATCCAAGTTTGCCAATCAGATGGATAGGAACACTGGCTTCTTCCATGGCTTGGCGAAATCAAGAAAAAGGAAGAAGAGGATAGAAGTCATGAAGATTGAGGGTAGAACATATAGAGGTAAGAACAAAATTTTGAAAGAGGTAAGGAACTTCTTTAAGTGTTTGTATACAGAGGACAATTTCTTTAGAGCTAAATTAGATGATTCACTACTAAATAGAATAAGTTATGAGGAGAAGGACTAGTTGGAGAGGCGTCCAAATTTGGAAGAAATAAGAGCGGCTGTTTGGGATTGTGAACCGACACGGGCCCTGGGACTTGACGGCTTTAATTTTTAGTTCATTAGAAAGATGTGGTATGTCATTGGGGATAGTTTTTGTAAGACAGTTTTGGAGTTCTTTGACACGTATTTGCTGCCCAAAGGATCGAATATGACTTGGGTAGCGCTGGCTTTGAAGGAAGATGGCTCTACTGATCTGAAAGACTTCAGGCCTATAAGTATGGTGGGATACTTGTACAAGGTTATTGCTAAGGTGTTGGCAGGAAGATTAAGGGTGGTGCTGTCGAGTCTTGTGGGTGAGGTGCAAACGGCCTTTGTTAGCGGAAGGAAGATACATGATGGAGCGCTTATAGCTTGTGAAGTGGTTCACTGGATGAAGAAGAGCAAGATACCTGGGTGGCTGATCAAACTCGACTTTCAAAAAGCATATGACAGGGTAAAATGGCAGTTTGTTGACCTTGTCTTGGACAAGATGGGGTTTGGTTCAATTTGGAGAGCATGGGTAAGGAGCTGCCTAACATCATCTATGTCTGTTCTAATTAACGGGATCCCTACTAAGCCATTCCAGTTGCAACGGGGGCTTAGACAGGGTGACCCCATTTCACCATTCTTGTTTGTTATGGTGGGCGAAGTGTTGAACAGTCTATTGGTTAGGTTGCGAAATAAGGGGTTGATCAATCCGTTGCTGGTGGGGAGGGACAAGGTGGAGCTCTCTCATCTGCAATTTGCGAATGACACTATCCTGTTTAGCCCGTGTGACATAGCTACAGTCAAGAACTATAAAAGGATGCTGAAGGGGTTTGAGTTTTGATCAGGATTGAAGATTAATTTTCACAAATCTGCAATGATTGAACTAAATTGTGAAGTTGATGAAACAAGGAGAGTGTGCAGAATTTTAAACTGTAAACTGGCATCCCTTCCGATCAAATACCTTGGTGTACCGCTTGGATCAAACCCAAGAAGAATTGAAACTTGGAAGCTAGTGATACAAAAAGTTGAGAAGAGGCTAAAAGGATGGCAAGGTAAACTTCTTACCAAGGCTGGAAAAATTGTTTTAATAAAATCTGTTTTAAATGCTCTTCCATTATATTATATGAGTCTGTTTTGAGTACCCAAAGGTGTAGTGAAAAAGATTGTGTCTTTACAGAGTCGATTTTTTTGGGGTAAGGGTGATGGAAGTAGGGACATGGCGTGCGTTAACCAAAAGAGTTGGGGGGTTAGGTGTGGGAGATTTAGAATTGAAAAATTTAGCACTTCTTTTTAAGTGGTGGTGGAGGTTTGATAGGAAAGATTGTCCATTGTGAAAGAGGGTGGTCAAATCATGTAATATAATGGAAGATGGTATTATGTCTGTCAATGTGGGGGGGGGGCTCGGGTGTGAGGAGTGGAATTTGGGCTGATATTGTAGTAATTGGGGAGAGTAATAAGTCTATGTTAAATGGGTTTAGAACTGGGTTTGAGTTGGTGGTAGGGAATGGTGGGAGGGTGAGGTTTTGGCATGAGCGGTGGTTAAAGGAGGGTGTCTTGAAGGATAAATTTCCTAGGTTATTTGCCTTATCCATTGACAAAGAATGTACTGTCCGTGATTGTGGATTGTGGAATGGCCTCACATGGATTTGGACTTTCAATTGGAGAAGATCTCTAAGAAGATGGGAAGAAGATAGCTTGGAGGAACTAATGACTATTCTGGCTTGTGTTGGTGTCTGATGTGATGAGGAGGACAAGCTAGTTTGGGTTCATAACTCGAACGGAGAATTCTCGGTTAAATCATGCTTACAAGTATTCTATAAAAACACTGATCAGCAGAGCGACATGAACATGTATAGCTTTAACAAAGTGCTTTGGAGGAGTCTTGTGCCTCCAAAAGTAGAATACTCACATGGTTTGTGATCTTGGAGAAGATGAACACTAGAGAAAAATTGGCAAGGTATGGAATAATTTTACCTCACATGGCTAAGTGTGTGTTATGCAATAATGTTGTGGAATCTGTGTATCATTTGTTCTTTGATTGTAATTATGTATCTAAGTTGTGGGGTTCTGTGTTGAGTTGGTGGAATGTTGACTGGGTTTGGTCGGGGTGTACTAGAAAGTGTTTTGAGTCCTGGATGGCCATAAGACTCGAGAAAACAGCTGCACGTAGTTGGAATATCTGTTTTTTCACGGTTATTTGGGTGATTTGGAATGTCAGAAACAAAAATGTGTTTGATAACAAGACGGTTACAGTGGAAAATGCTATGCGCCGTTTTGGCAACGTGCATAGCTTGTGGATTAGTGATTACATGGAGAGAAATCAAAGAATGGGGAACAGCACTTGAATTGGATTCCAGGGAGCAGTCATAGATTGAATGTAATGTGTTAAACTTTTATTGTTGTAACTTGTTTATTTATTTTCTTTGTACGAACATTCTCACCTCCTATTGGATCTTTTGGTGAGTCTACAACGATCGAGAAAAAAAAAATAAAATTTATTAATGTAACTTTTAGAATATAGCAAGGTTTGTTTTTAACACAAGACAATATATAATAAAATTTGATTGGATATTTAGATGGTTACATAGATATAATAAATATTAGTAAGAAAAATATAGTGAGATTTTTTTTTGCAAACTTTTTAATGAGAAAATGAAAAGCCCATATTTGCTAACTATTATTATTATGAAACCGAAGTAAAAAGAAAGCAAGAAAAATATAGTGAGAACTTTTTTTTGCAAACTTTTAATGTGAAAATGAAAAGGCCCATATTTTTTAACTATTATTATGAAACCGAAGTAAAAAGAAATGAAAGAAGTAGGTTTTGAACACGCTTCTTCCAAGTTTTAATAAAGAAAGTTAACTAGTTTAGCTAATAAATTTTCATAAATGTTGAACTACTAAATTTTTTTAAAATATTTTGGGGGGTCATGGGCCCCATTGTCCACACTAAGCTCCGCCACTGCGCTTAGGGAGAATAACATTGAAGAAACCATACATCATTTAAAAAACTCAAAAAAGAAAACTTGTGTATATTTATGGTGAAAACTCTATTGTTACCAAACATTTCTCTTATCTCATTCATGTGAATAATTACAAATAATTAAAATAACCCAATACAAGGAAATTTAGTAGCACTCACCTAAAAAATAACCCCTTAGTATTATTTTGATATAATCTTATGTGTTACAATAATTGTTATAATTTAATGTCTTCGGTTACCATTTATTAATGTGTTCTTTGAACTTTTAAAATTTCTCTATTAACTTTTTAAGAATATTTATAAATTAACGTAAAAAATGTTTATGTTAAATTGTGGGCTAGTTTTTTTTTTAAAATATTAGAACAGAGAGTGCAAATTGAACTTTTTTATTTAAATACGTATTTAAAATTATTTAATTCCCGAGATAACATGTATTTAAGTTACTATCGAAATATGCATGACCAACTCCTTATTGACCTAGGCAAACCGACCATTTCCTTCTTGGAGCAATTAACCTCGTTCCGAAGTCCGTAGGCTACTTACTAAGGCGAAGGACCAAGGTCTTATGTGAACGAGAATAATCAATCAAGTTCACTTCATTAAGGTCCACTCATCACTAGCAAAAGTCTAGCGTTAACGGAACAATTTTAACCATATCCTTGACTCATTCTTTTCATTAGGAATTAGTAGCTAAGAACTAATATCCACACTTCAACCCATGATCAAGACACAAGAACACTACTCCATATTCATAAGAAACAAAATATCAAACACTTAGTGGGCATAGTAAATCAACATGGTAAATAATAATAGAAATTGACAATCAAAGATAACTAATAGTCTAAATCAACAATATGAACATCAACCAAGTATAATCAAATAATAGATCATCAATAGAACATGCATCTAAATAATTTGCAGCAAGAAGAAAATAAAGCAAATGAACAAGAAAGCTAGAATTGAAAAATGGAGATAATAGATTGAAGAAACAAGTAATAAATTGTATTAACTAACAAGAGTATCAATAATCCAACATCAAAACACTGAAATTAAGTAAATGATAAGGCTAGTGTGGCTGGAAATGAAAGCGGAAAAATAAGAACCCTAAAAGAAAAAAGAGATTCTAAGAAAAATTAAACTGAGAGAAAATTGATAATGAAATCTCCAAAAACTCTCCAAAAATTGTTCAAGACTAATGATCCCCCAAAAATAGGTCCCAAAGGGGTGGTGTTTAGTTGTGGTAACATCCATCCTTTTTATAGACCTCCATTTGTCTTGGAATTTTCTTTTTGGCCTTCAAATTGAGTGTTGTCCACACATACGTGCGGGCACACGGGTGAGAAAACATGACTTGTACATCACTCCAGTGTGTGTGGCTGCACGGGATACTCATGCAGACACACACATATGACATATGTATACCGTTTTGAAACTCTGGATATTAGCTTTCCAATGGTATTAGAATCATGCTATTTGGACCTCTGTAGGTCAAATTATGATCCAATTAGTGTGAAGAGGTCAGGATTGACAACATTAAGAGAATTCTAAGCACTGATCTTTGGATGCTAATTCCACATAGAATCACTTAGAATTGGAAGAAGTCTTCAACATGAAATTTGTAGATATTGAATTCGTCTTTCCAAAGAGTCTGAGTTTGCTCCAATCCGATGACTACCGTTCCTTTTCTTCGCTTCTCATTCTTGCTTCTTTCTGAAATCTCCACTTTTTCATGTTTTCTCCACTCCTTCCAAACCACCCTTACTTCCTAAACATTCAAACACTTAAAAAAAATACATCAAGGTATCGAATGTCATGAAAGTGGAATTAGATTTGAAATTAAGAGATTAAAACATGCATTTTCTCATTTAAGGCACAATTAAGGATGGATTCACAAAGATGCTCATTCACTAGCTATTTATGTGAGTTTGGTTTGATAAATTCATCGATTTAAGCATATAATAAATCATCAAAAATGAGTTTCTCACGACATGTATTGAATAAAATGTATATAATTTACTATAAATATCAGTTTCGCTTAAGCTCATAAACAGACAACACACAACAAGGAAAACCATCTTTTGTGTATCCTCTCTTGTAATATTGGTTAAGACTTTCGTTGTTTTAGTTGCTCTCATTTACAAGAAGTTTTGTCATACACCATTTGGTTTAATACCATTAGGTATTTTGGGGTGTATTTGAGATTTGGATTTGAGTGTTTGTCATTTTGGTATCTCATTAGAGATTTTGGTTTAAGTGGCATGATCACGGATCACCTATTTGTAGTTTCGATACATTTCATAGTGAAATATTTGTTTATTGTCTTTGGTCGTAAACATAGACTTTTAGTCGAACCATGTTAATTGTTTTGTGTCAATTTTGTTTATTAAGCTTTCGCTTTCGTTCTCGCCCCACTCTATGCTTAACTTTCTCAACAAGTGGTATCCGAGCTTAATAATTAATGATGATTTTCATATTATTGGGAGTTTGATTCACGCTGTTATTATCCCCACTTTTCTGATTTAGAATTTGTTTTATTTTCCATTATTAATATTTTGCTATTGGGTGTAATTAAAAAAAATCTTATTATCAAAATTGATTTTTGAAGTGGAGATTGTTATGATAATTAAAATCAATTTTGATTAATAAGACAAGTAGTATGAAAACAATCTTTGAAGATCAAAGATTGCATGTTATTTGGTTTGAAAAGCATAAGTTCTATATATTAAAAATTATAATTCTAAATCCTAAAAATTTTAACCATAACTCATAAATCGTAAATTATAAGGTTACCACTCACATAAAGATTACAAGTATACATAGCATACAAATTGAATGTAATTTAATCTCTTTCTTTTTTAAAAAAAAAAAAAAGGCACACCTATTATTTACTGTCTTTCTCTTTCTTTAACTCTGCATACATTACACAATTTCATTATATATTAGAGTAAGCACAAAATTATAAACCCTAAATCTTAAATTTTAAATTTCATTATGTATTAAGTTTGGTGAAACTTGCTCATGTTTCAACAAAGCATCAGCTTGCAGACATTTTGATCAAGACTCTCCCAGCACCTCAATTTCGGTTTCTTATATTTAAGTTGGGAACATACAATTTGTATGCCCTTGAGGGGGATGTTAACACCCAATGTATTTATTGCATAGATTTAATTAGTGCTTATATAACAATTAGTCATTAGCAATTATAGAAATAGTTAATAGATAAATATAAATTAAAATTATCAGTTACTTTAGTTAGATTTCACTAAAGTTAATCATGTATATAAACCAACACTCATTCATTGCAATACAACTTTTTTTCCATCATTCTTCTTTCTAAGTGCTTAGTTTAACATCTTCCACGTAGAACTAGATAAATATATTTTAAAAGTACTATAATTTAATAAGAATTTAATTTTAATGCACTGTCAGTGTAAAGATATTTTACACATCTATTAAATCACATAATGCCACATCTACAAAAATCTTTTTCTATTGAACTTGTTTGCGCGAAATTTGATTTTCGACTCAAAATAAAATAAGGAATCGAGATATGGTCAGACGGTCTAAAAAAGGACTCCCAAGATAAGAAAACATATTTTTTGACTACTGATATATGTGTGTTGGAGGAACATGGTCGAAGAAAATACATGAGGATCGCGAGATTGTCCCTTTTGAAGATAGACCGTTGATATATGAGTCAAATGTCATAGTGGAAGTGGCATGATGGTTGGGCCCCTTATAAAGACAAAATGTGTTGATTTGACTTAGATGCTTGGCAAATGTCGAAGTGGAAATGACTCTCCTATATAATGATGACTTGGTTCAGCACTTAGCGAATTTATAAAAATGACAAAATGAAGAAAGGTGTCGAAGTCGAAGATAGAAAAGTTGGGAGAGTTGAAGTCGAGAATATATCAGCACATGCCTAATTGATCTTATCTAGAAGAAACAACTGCATATTTATAGGGAGTATTGCTTTGTCTCCAAGCAGAACATGAATTTTCTTACTTGAAGACCAAGAATTAAGAGTAACTCACAAGCAAAACGTGGTTGTGTTTACTTAAAGACCAAGGATTAGAAGTAACTTCCAAGCAATCCTAAAATCCCAAATTGAACTAAATTGTTTGCCTATATATAAATAGACGAAGTTATGAAGTTAAAAGGAAGCACTCTTCTTCTACCTCACAACCACAAAACTCTGCAGAAATTTCTAGTCACCACTGTCAAATGGAAGCTAATGGAGTACAAGTGCACCATGTGAGTGAGAAAGTGTTCACCTTGTTCTGTCATTTATGTTCTTGCCAAATTTATTTCGTTGTCATTTCCCTTTCAGTTATTTCAATTTATGTAATTTCTTTCAGTTCGTTTTTAGTTCTTTATTTTAATCTTCATTTTCATCAAGGTGTTCTTCAATTTATGTTTTTAGTCGAAGTTTTTTTTTAAGTCTTGTCGAAATCGAAGTACATTTTTTGTCAGTCAATTCCTGTTTCAATCGAAGTTTATTTCTTAAGTCTTATCGGAGTCGAAGCACATTTTTTGTCAGTCAATTCCCGTTTCACTTGAAGTTTATTTCTTAAGTCTTGTCAAAGTCGAAATATAGTTCTTGTCAGTCGAAGTTCATTTTTCCAACCTTGTAATTATTTTCTGCTTGTAATTAGTTCTATATTATCAATAAAGCATTACACTTTTCTATACCTAAGCATTCGAATACCGTTTTAGCCAAAATCTTGGGTCGAACTCATACTTTTTCTCTTTTAGAGGAGTCGCAACCTGCTCCCCGCCTATGAGATCATGGTGCAAGTTCGGTCGACATTTTCTGTCGAAGTCGAACAAAATATCGAGCGAAATAGACCCCATAATTAGTCATAAAAAGAAACGGTTCTATTTGCATGACTGTGGAAAAAAGCATTAAAATTAAATTCATTTAATGAATAGTTCTAGAAACAATATATAGCAATTAAGAAAAAAAAAATCTCATTGGTGTGCATACTGTTCTAAAAGTAAGGTTATAAATTTTTAATATATGCTACGCAAAGGGAGACCAACAAAATTGCAGTCTAAAATTGCAGACTATAAGTAAATTAATTAAATATAATCGTGATCATGTTTGTTAATCTCTTTTACCACCAATAGTAAACTTCCTTGCAAAATAATACCAAGTGATTTTATCTCATTCACAAGTGTCCTTAATTATTGAAAACCGTGAGTCACATCTAATCTAATTAACTACAAAGTCACCAAAAAAAATCTAATTAACTACAACCCCCGTGCCATCACCGTGAGTCGTGTACGGAAATATAACTTTGAGAAACAACACCAATGAAAAAGAAGTTTTGTAAAAGTTTTGGCTTATCCCGTGCATATATGATATATGTAAATCACATAAATATGAATTTTAGAAACATCAAATATATGAGTACTGATATCTATATTTACTTTAATTTTTTATCGAATATGATAATTTTTTAAAAAAATTTATATAATATACATATTGTTACGTACAGCCCCCGGACCCAATCTACTTGAGTAAGACCATAAGTAATAAGGTTCATAGAAGTAAGAATCAGTCATATCTGACAAGATATGATACAATCTCAACAAATCCCACAAGGATCTCAATCACCTAACACTATATAAATAGGGGGCAACACTCCCTCAAGATACGTAATCTACCCTACACCCCGTATATTCGACCTAGAGCTCCATAATCCTAATTCTGAACTTCTAGAATCATTCTTACACATATCAATCCCCAAAGGCACACTTCTCACTTCGATTGTTGAGACTTGACACTCCATCTGAAGTCCTTTTGACAATCGTTAAGGGACCCGACCTTAACATTAGCGCCATTTGTGGGGTCCCTCACACTCGAAGGATAGAAGTGTAGTGTCACGTCTTGGCACTGCCATCGCAGATGAAAGGACGAAGGCAGCAGTATCCCCACAAGGCCACAAGCCCCTGCAATGGAAAATGTGCTCGGTTGATGTTTTGATCCTACTCAGATGAAAAAGGAAAAGGCCTAATCAAAGACAACAATTCACAAGAAACATCCCAGCAATTAAATGTACACCTAAACATAATTTTTATTATAAATATTATTATATTAATCTCAACGAATTGGAGCGAAAATCATTGATATGAAACCATTGATCTATAACATATATTATGTGCTGCTCTTGTTTTAAAATTGTTCAAATTACATGAGTGGGCATATATATATATATAATATGGAAGGGAAAAGATGATATACGCACGTAATAAATACATACACGCCAACTTCTAACTACAATATATATATATATATATATATATATCTGT